>JALMQS010000085.1:8590955-8852979 GCA_024734495.1 Forficula auricularia | reverse complement strand
GAAAATATATATCATTTTTTTCTAGTTAAATTTTTTCATTTTTTTATACCTCTTCAAAATGTGGTAGGTCTTTATGCTCCACCCTGTATTTATATTGGACTAAAAATGAAGAAAAGCCTTCGAAACTATTCTGTTAATATAAACAAATATTTTTATTAAGGAAAAGACATCACTTCAAAAAATATAGGATACTAGTTGGTTGTGTTCATAATAGTTATTTTCCTATAATTAAAAGTTTAAATTTAAAAAATATAGATTACTATAAGTAGATAGGTTTCAATAAAAGAAATATTGCTTATGACTTATAAAAGGCAAGACTATATATATTTCAGGCTACTATCTTCAGAAATTTACATTGATAACTCATAGCCCGAAATATATATTATAGTCTTGCTCATAAGCAATATTTGTTTTATTTTATTGAAAACCTACCTGAAATGACTATATTTTTATATTTTTTACCACTTATGTATTTTGGCTTGTAGAAATGCTTCTAAAGTATTTCGTTTGTTGAATTCTAGAGCAGAGGTTCCCAAAATTTTCCGAATAGCGGCGCCTTTTTTCAATTAAAATTTTGCCATGGCGCCTAGTATTTATTTTATTTTAGCCGCGCAGGAGGGGCCCCTCTCTTACCACAGTTATTTACAAAATTGGGTCTATAATTGGTGGTGGTTTACATTTCTCTCTCTTTCTCCCTCTTTATTTACAGTAGTAGTATGTTATTTTAGAATTTTATACATGAGTAAAAGTATGTTTAATCGTAAGTAAGAGAAAAAAACAAATAATAAATAGATTTTTAGCTTCTCACTTTGTTTTGTTGTGTTAGGCCAAATGTCTTCTTTCAATTAATTATGAAGCTAAGCGGCGCACCTGTGAAGAGGCCGCGGCACCCCGGGGCGCTGCGGCGCACGGTTTGGGAATCTGTATTAGCGCATTGAAGATTAGAAGAAAAAAAAATATCAAAAACTTAATTTTTGGGGATTTGAAGAATGAAAAACTACTAGAAATGGAGCTCTCTATTTCGGGCTGTAAAAATATGAAAGTAGTAGGAACTTTTTTATTTATTTTTTATTTTTTTGTTTTTTAATCAAGTAGCATGTTATCTACATATTTATTGACGAATTGAATAATAAAATAAAAAATACAAAAATTTTAAATTTTGAGTAAGTTTTGGGCTTTGAAAAGCTCCATCTATTTTGGCCTGCAGAAATATTTGTTTTGTTTTTTAGGATTTTTTTAATTCGTATCTACTTATCGGCACGTTGAAGAATAAAAGAACAAAATATCCAAATCATAATTTTTGAGTAAGTTATGGGGACTTGAAATGAAAGATAGTGTGAGAAAAAATTGAAAGTTTCAATCTGTACCAAAAAAGTGATGTGATAGAATTTTTTAGAATCTAATTTCTAGTGTATGTGAGTGAAGGAATAGAATATTACTCAATAATATCAACAACTTTTCCAACGGTAAATGGATGGTTTCAAATTAGGTAAGTAACATTAAATTGAATGTTTCTTTTTGCCGAAAGTAGCAGAAATTTTATAAATTGAAGGAAACAATAAAAGACAGTGTCTTCTGCTGGAATTATAAATTTTTAATTTATTTATAACGAGACTATAGTTTTGAGAGCTTTTCCCTCTTCATCAGTCTATTACAATTGATTCACAGGAATTAATGTATGTAAGAAATGTTGAAGAGACGACGTTGTTAAGACTGATGAAGAGGGCAAAGCTCTCGAAATTATAGTTTCGTTATAAATAAATTATAAATTTATAATTCCAGCAGAAGACACACTCTTTTATTGTCTCCTTCAATTAGGTAACTTTATTTACTCCCGAAATTCTCTGAGGATCATTTTGCATCCGAATGTCTGATGCTTTATAGGTGTGTTGATAGATATATAGTTCTTAATTCTTTACTCCACAGTCATTTATTAGGCTACGAGTTAGTTCAAATCATAGTTATTTTATTTTATCTCTAGGGATACCGATGTAAAAAGATGTTCAGTTTATATCATAGATAGGTTGTTAAATATGAATAAATTAAAACTTAGTACATCACTCAAAATCGTATAATGAATTTGTTAATCAATTATATTTATTGCCATTATTTTATTCATTTCCGTTTTGTATTTATAATTCTAATTTCTAATTCCCATGCATGAGACTGTTAAAAGAAATTATTCTGAAGCATACCTATTAAATGACAAATGGCAAATAAGATGCTAAAACATAGTGTGTAGGTGTCCATTCAATTATGCTTTTTTTTCTCCGCTAAATCTTTAAACAAGTTATTTTCTGTATCTCTCAAGATTGGTAAAAGGTTGTTGTTGGGCGCTTCAAGTGAAAGTGTCAGGAGATGAAAAAACCAGACCTGGATCAGCACAAGTAGAGCCATTCCATTCGATAATGGCGTAGGGACAGACAATTATTCATTCGTATCGTAGCTTTGCCTCAAAATCAACTTCACTTTTTAAAATCATAAAAGGTCACTCACGGATTTCATTCCATTTCTCAGAGTGAGAGAGATTTGGTTAGTGGATGGCCTGATTGGATTGCAACATTTACCAACGTAAACGTTTCTTAATCGAAAGAATGTTTATTTCTAATTTATAGATAAGATAAGGAAATGACGGGAATTTAATATCATTAATGAAGTTAAAAAATATGAAAATTGAAAAAAAATGTGGAATTAGAGACATTTAGAGAGGTAAAAGAATTGGCTTAGGAATATGCATCAAAGCAAACTAGAATCATTGTTTGGGGGCCATTCATAAAATAAGTCACGCAAAATTTCGCGTTTTTGGACCTCCTTCGTCACGCTGCGTCACATTTTCAGGAACAAAAAGTCCCAAAAGTGTAAATGTAATCCCTCCACTTCGACAACCACATCGTCAAGCAACCCGATTTCAAGCTCGACAAGTCTTAGATCGACCTTTCAGCCGACATCGACATCGAATTCGACAGAGATGGAGCGTGTATTGGCCATACGAAACGAGAATCCCCTTTCCTATAAATACTTAATTTTTCTATATATACCTATAACCGATTTGTTGCTGACAAGTTTAGAAAAAAATAAAAATAAAATTGATTAAGTGGGAACGTCCTTACCCCTCTCCACCCTTGTTACATACCATCACGGTAAGCAATACCCCCCTGGTTGCGAACGTATTTTATGAATGGTCCCTTGATAAGTTTTTTAAGTGAAACTTTAAGTGTTTAGATTCTTTGTTACAATAAAGGGGAAATGACTTAATAGAGGGAAATAATTTATTTAAAATCCACAAATAGTTCATGACAAATAAAATTTATAAAAATTAGGAAATTTAAATTATTATTTTAAAACCCCATTAAGCGTTCATGACAAATATAAATTGATTAAAATTAGGAAATTTAAATTATTTCTATATAACTTTTGTAATCTTAATAGATATGTCTTTGGAGTGTGATTTTTTTAAGGGGGATAAACTTTTTAGCCGTTATATACAAATCTACTGCTAAAGAAGCTTCCCCGTGAACTTATGTCGATGAAATACATTTTTTTTTCGAATTTAAATTAAAATATTGGATTGGATAATTTTCAATAGCAAAATTGAAATACCTCTCATAAGGCCTTTACAATTCGTATTGTTGAACAGTTTGACAGCAATTTACTAAAATATGTCATCTTCTGTTAATACTGACAATGTTCTATACATTTGAAAAGTACTTAAGTATATAGCCGTTTCGCTTTTAAAGGGGATAAAAGATGACAAGTGATTATATTTCTCTTTAGGCCTTTCAAATCAATTTAGGCGGAAGAAGCATCACAAAGATGGATCGGATGAAGTAAATAAGTCAATAGTCTTAGAGGGACATCTATTTACGTAGTAAAAACGCTAGATTTTAACAGGTGAGGGGTGCTTTCAACATTCAGAGGCTCTTATGAATTTTATTATACAAGATAAGCTACAAAGATTCGAAGATGTATGTATGAACGCTACAAAATTTTATTCAATGTTTAAAGAATGGACATGAGTGTGAGACTTATCGACTCTAAATTGAATTTCTATAAAATTTATAATGTTTAGAAATAGTGATTTAGACTAATAATATTAATTAAGAGAAATGATCTTATCATGGTGATTTTAGACGCAATTCTTCACATTTACAACGAACCATCAAAGTTTAACTCAAATTTTTTTTTATACCTTTATCATTGGACTTTGTTTTATAATTATAATATGTTTATGTTATCATCTATCTTTTCCTATTGTCTTTGTCATTTATACTTTATTTTTATATTATTTTTTCTCATACTTTACTATTTATATACATGTACTTGTGATTTGTGAAAAAAGGGTGTGACTGCCCGTTAATAAATAAATAAATAAATAAATAAAATAGCATTTTAAGTAACAAATATATTTCTAACTAATGACAAGTGTATAAAAAAAAAAATTATATAAATAATGACTAATTCCCGCTCTAAAGATGGCCATAACCAATGGCAGAAACGTTAGTGGGAATTGATAAATAAAAAGAAAAAATTGAAGCTGCATCAGTCTCTCTTATTTTAAACCTAAACAAATATATTTCAATTTTATTATAGTGATTATGATCAGGCAAGAACAAATATGAAGGTAAATGACCATTGAGAGATTTCAGTTAAAATGATTTTCATCGGCATTAAGAGGCAACAAATCATTCTTCATAGGCCATGAAATTTTTAAAGAAACATCTTTCAAGAATCTAAAAGAATTGTAGGTATATATATATATATATATATATTTACATATCTATAAATAAAAATCAATACTCCATTTTAAATGTTCGCCTTGGTAGAGCTAATAACAAGATACGTTCGTAAACTAAAGTGGCGTGCTGTTTGATCCGATTGAGATGAGGATATTAGTATGTATTACAAACACTATTTATCACAGTGGTATAGGACTAGTATGGTGATCAATAGCATAAACTCTTTTCATGTTAATGGGCTAGTTAACCTTTTCACTAAGTGGAAATCGAAATTTTATTATACAAATTTTTACTTATAGTTTACTAATCAATAAGTAAAATTAGAATTACAGCATTTTTGAATTTTAGGTATAAGGGATGATGATAAAAACTATACTTGTGGTGTATCTGTTTATACTAAACGACTGTCACCCAAGCATCAATGGTTTATTACGCAGACTAGTTTTTGTTATTAGTTCTAATCAAATTATCCCGGGATAAGCGATATTGGCCTTTTTGCACGACTTTATTATTATTAATAATGAATGAATAAAATAATAGAATATTCTATTCTGTCCAGGTAATTTTAATAGGTATTGTGTATCACTATTGGATCCATTGCTGGTGCTTTATTCTGTTTTATTTAGTGAATTTTAGCTTAACAAAAATTTTAACTGAAATGGGGTATTGTTATTTTGAATTCGTCTAAAATCATTGTCTACTACTAGTTTATTTGAGCCCCCTTCGAAGTCATCTTCTTTGCATCCCAACGGGAAATAAACTCATGGAATCATTACTAGACTTTATCCAAAGTCATTTGAAATATTAATATGTTTATTTCTTTATTGTTAATCAAATATGACTGGCTATTTGAAGTCAATGGTAATAAAAAAAATACTATTGCTAATTTGCTTTGGTAGTTGAGATGTTTGTAAAAAAGAAATTAGTCTTTTTGATTTTAAGTCGATTCCTCCATCTAATATCAGCACTGGTTACCAATAATAATCTAAACGTCAAAAATGCAATGTAGAATGGTTATTCCTCAAGTATTAGATGATAACACATGGCTATTTTTGATTTTATGTCCCAAGTGCTAATTAAATAGCAAAAGAGATATCTATCTATAATAATGTTTTTATTTTAAATTCACCTAGCTACATTATTGGTTAGTGTGGTTATAAAGGAAATTATTGGAGCGGCCTAAATCTATACGCCCTCGACGTTTCTAAAGAAATCAATACCAATTTTAAAATATATACGTTCTTATACCATATATTAAATAGATACATCGGAAAATTTACTTTATATCATTTAATCCCTTCAAGCCTATTATAGAATGCCATGTCTTTCATGATCAGCTCCAATAAAAGATTGAATTTCTTTCGGACGCTTGACAAATTTAATAAGGATTATTAGTCAAACATACCTAGTATGGAAATAATTTATAAAAAAATAAGCATCAACGGATTGCTGCTAGACTTTATCCAAAGTCATTTGAAATATTAATGTAAAATTATTGGTTAAAAATACTTGGTCAGGTTTCACATTAATATTAATATGTTCATTCCTTTATTGCTAATCAAATATCACGGGCTATTTGAAGTCAATGGTAATAATGGTAAAATACTAGTGCAGATTTGATGCTTTGGTGGATGAGATATGTAGGTACCAAAAAAGAATTTGATCTTTTTGATTTTAGTCTTTTCCTCCATGTCTTCAGCACTGGTTAGGTACTAGTAATGGTCAAAACATCAAAAATCGAATGTAACATGGTTATGCCTCCAGCATTAGATCTGAGAATCGATGGCTATTTTTGATTTTAAGTCGATTCCTCCATGTCTTCAACAATGATTATTCACTAATGGTCAAAACCTCAAAAATGCAATGTAAAATGGTTGATTCCTAAATATTAGATAAAAATTGATGGAATTTTTGATTTTATGTTTGCTTATAAAATTTCGTCTCAAAGTTTGAACATATTTACAGAGAGAAATCTATCCATTCTTACTAAAGCAAAATGAGCTATTATAAATCGCAACCAAGTACAATTTAAAGAAAGTTAGCAAGTATTACTGTAACAGGGCCAAGCAGTTTAAAATATAATTTTACTAAAAACTTTATATAACCTATTTTTGTGATCCTCAATGTACCTAATTAGAATATTAAATTTGATCAAAATTGATTAGGCCATTTTCAAGATATTTAGAAAAAACTAAAAAAAGCACTGGAATAAAGTATTAATGTTTGTGGGCCGATATGTACAATCATAATAGAACAATAATAACATGTAGAGGTATATGTCCTACGTTCAGAAAGAAGTGATACATATAAGTTAGAGCACAAGCTAGGCATTTCACAATATTAATTGAAAAGTGAAATAGATAATGAATTGATTTGTGAAATGAACAAATATGTTCCTCATCATTAAAAAACACCAAAATAAAATAACAAAGAATGTAACTATCTATCGAAAGTGCAATGTCATGGAAATATGAGAGATGAGGTATCGAAAGCGTTGACCTAGAGTGAATAGACGGGAGAATGTTTTAATCCGGTTAAAAGGCATTTCAATAGACTGAATAGAGTTTACCAAATACTGTTGGCCAATTTAAGAAAGAACGACATGCATTGATGATCTAATTTTCAGGCGCTCCATAAATAAGTCGATGAATAAGACAGTAGATTAAAAATATGCTACGCCACTAATTAGACAAATAAACATCATCATAATTTAGGTTTAGGAACTACAAAACAAAAAAATAATTATATGGTCTTGGAAAAAAGGGAATGATCATTAAAAGAACTACTATCTTTTAGAAATTATATATTAGTAATACGTACATGGCAAAGATATTGTATTTAAACCAGAGAATATTTTTGAATTTAAATTGAAAAACAAGAATGCCAAACAAGACAATTCAGCAGTACTAAAACAAAAGAAGTAGTTATCAAAAGGGTTGCCCTTACAAAATATAACAGAGTGACCAGAATATTTGACTCTAGCTAAGATGCTTAAGTAGGATTGTAAAGGGTGAAAGAAATTAAAGGAATCCCTTATGCCCAGCAATCAAGAAAAGAGGAATGATGATGAGATGGGTGACTAGAATTAATACAAGCATTTAAAAAGTCGAATATATAAACTGTTTTTGAATTATATTGATGCAATAATGGGTAAGTCCAAGAAGATAGAGCAGCTATATACGAAATGACTCTCGCACCATAATCATGTAATGAAATAAGCGAACAAATTATTATTACACAGTATTATATTTACACATATTTCTTTTTGTCAGTACATTAACAAATGCAGTCTCATTGTTCACATTAAATTTTAATGTAAACAATGAGACTACATTTGTTAGAGCTAATATCTGAATATTCTGGTTTGATGGTTTCTGAAACTGTGATTAAAAGGTCTGGTAACAAGTTTAATTTATTTCGGTATTTGGTTTTAATATCCGTCATCGCAGAAAATGCTACTTCACACAGATAAGTAGAACCAAACGGTAGGAGTGCAGGTTATTGTGTTAACTAAAATGGAATATAATAATAAAACTAAGATACGAGGTAGGTTTCACAAAAAATAATATTATTATATTAAAATGTTTCACCTAGAACCAACACCGAACTCCTTAAAAGTTATAAAAATGGAATACTTGGATATCATATCAGTCCCGTCCAGACAGCAATGGTGAATGGATTTTTGTTCAAATTCGTTTTGTAACTGCTTACTAGCTCCTCTTGGGAAAGAATGGAAAGGTGTTCAGTTTATCAAATTTACAGGATTAGAATAAATGGTTAATTGAGAAAAACATTAATATTTGTTATTCTTTAAATAATTATGTTATACCGCCATGTACCGACTCTCGAACCCACTTTGGGGGCCACTGGTCTGTCTAGGTCTAGACTAGTTCGGTGATAGGTAAGGAGATTTTATTATCCCAATAATTGTTATTTGTTTTCCAAGAACATTATTATAAATCTAAAATAAGAAATAAAATAAGTTTTATTAAATTTAGGAGTAGGTATTCAGTTTATCGTTAAGTTAACACAAGTTGGCAAACGCTGGTTTAAAATCAAAATTGGTGATCACTAATCAGAATGATGATTGAAATTTTTTCTGGTGGTATACGAGTCGAAACAAACGAAATTAGTTGCATTAAAAATATTTCATATTTAGAACTTAATTAGAACATAATGTATCATTGGAATTTTTCAAATTTCACCTCCTCATAAATGCCGAAAATAAAAAAGATTGGTTGTGAACTATTTTTGATATTTCTATTTTTTCAATTTGTCGCATATAAAAAAAAAAATATTGAATAAAAATTAAATTCCGTTTTGTGTGAGTTGATGTTTACAAGTGTGTGGAATCTGACGGTGGAGCCGGTCTAATAAAAATAACCCAAAACCGGAAGCCTCAAGGTGAGTCAACTTCCGGACGGTGGGTCAGCCTCTCAAAAGCAAAGGGGATTCTCAATATGCCAATCTAATCAAATCAGGTTAAAAATGAGACAGTGTTTCGATGAAAAATAATAATCCATCATCTCCACAACTGAATATTGACTTTAACATAATCAATAGCAGTATAAATAATATAAAAAATTGCATAGAATTTGTTTTTTATTAGTAGGTAATTATCTTATTGACTTTAAAACAAGAATAGCGAATAACTTCATTTTATTAAATGAGAAAATGGCCTGGAGAGCGATTCAACAGGTCCAATATTAATAATAAAGATGGATTTTATAAAGGGAGCATGGCATTTTCTCTAGTGAATAATTCACTAACAAATGTATAAAAGTTGTATGAAAACAAAGACAAACAGCGATTATTTTAATAAATAAACTGATGTGGCCATCCACATGACTTTTCCATACAACTGCCCCCTCTCTTATATTTAATATATTAATAAAATAATTTATAAAAATTTTAGAAAGAACCCTCCCTCCCCCTTCCTGAATTTTGAACCCATAAGCAATTTATCACATCTCTTTATAAATGAGAATCTTCTCTGGTAAATATCAGCTTTAGTCGGATTTTGTTTGGAAATTTTATTATTTGAAATTGATTTTGAATCCCCCTCTTTTGGGTCAATATCAATTTCACATAGTGAGTCATTTTTATAAAGTTGTATAGGGAGCATATGAGGAAATTTGTATAAATCGATCAAAGGGTCTTGGAGAATATTGATAGTTCTATTTTTTGAACCCCCTGCCGACAGTTTTGGCCCACGAAAAAAATAATGCCTCTCTTTTTACTTATTGATATTTATTGATTTTTATTATAGATCTATTTTAGAGTAAATTTATTTATTTATTTATTTATTTTGTACCCAAATCTGGTGAACTTTAGGTAATTGAAGTTTACGAAAACGCAATGGGAAAAGTTTTTAAATAATTTGTATTAGTGAAATATTTTACTCTAAGGTTCAATTTTTTCAAAATAATTCTTATTATTAGTATTATTACCTATTACTATTATTTAGCTCAATTCAAGTGAAATCCACAAAAATAATATGTAGACGTGCATTGGTGTACTGTAGAAAATTTTTCAGAATAGAAATCTTGGAGACAAATAATTATTACATTAATAAATCTAATTTTTAATTATTATTATTATTTATTTAACTAGGAGATTATAGATCAATACAAAAACATACATATTATGTTTATTAATTTACAGTAATGAATATGTTTTTATTCGATTCCAGAGTGGCTGTGCAGTGCCCTGTATCCTCTCTGCAGAAGCTCAGGGTTAGTAAAAATGACAATACATGTGCTAAATTTAATCCTCTTCCTTATATAGAACAAGAGGATAGTAAGGGGTTAATAAAACTGATTATAGATGTGCTAAATTTAATTCCCTTACATTACACTTAATCATTTATCTCATAACCCCCTAAGTTTTTTTTAAGTTAGTGCGATTTCAAATCACAAGCACTCAGTACCTCGAAATAAATAGTTTTTTTTTATTAAACTAACAAAAATAGAAATAAGAACGTTTGATCGCATGTTTTCATGGCTCGAAAGGTAATTATTTTAAAAATAGCTGATTCAATTGTAATTCAATTTCATTGCTGAGACCGAATGAATGGGGAATTAAATGGTCTGCAATCGGCATGGTGGCTGTAGGTTATCGGTTCGTATAATCTGCTGAAGAGAGATGTTAAGTATAAGAAAGTGTAGCACATGAAGGCCGGCTGTAAATAGTATTCTGTTCAATTGACAGCACTATAACTGTTACTGTTGGCAGCAAGTGGCCGAATAGCTCCCTAATCGCTTTTGACTGAATCAAGGAGCGCGTTTACAAATGTGCAACCCAAATTACAATCCCCGCTAAATGACAAGTGAAATTAACACACGATGCGAGTTATTTTTAGAGTTGTTGCAATAAGCTTGGCAAAATGATTCTAACGCTTGGATTTCTATTAAATACACCTGATGCCGTTAATGCACATGAATCTCATTTCATAACGATATCCAATTTTATTTCCAATTTAATCTTAATCAAATATTGATTTCCCATCATATTACATTTGGGGAAAATTCACCTCAAGCTAGAAAATCTCTTCTTGTTGAAAATCTGAGAAAGAGTTTATATTTAAAAATATATGTTTGGATTAGATCAAATATGAAATAAGAATCGAGAAATCAAGGTACATCGTAAAGAAGTTCATTATAATCAAATTTGTATTAGTCTTTAAAGCACAATGATTTATTTGTAATACGAACTTCTTTGAAAGAATAAATGGAAGAAAAAGGAAAAACATTAAACAAGACTACAAAATATCCCAAGGACAAAATATCCCCGACATGATATCTTCTGACAAAATATTTCCCAGTATAAGAGAGAATACAAAAGAGATTAAGTGAGAAGCTTATAATCATAGTTTTGAATAATATAAACAGAATTTCATATTTTGGCGCCTAATTAGCCTTTTGAAAGTGCTGCTGCCTGTCGTTAGATTTTCTAGCTAACAATTTATTATTATTACTATCTATAATATAGTATTTATCATCTATATTTAATTATTTATCGTCTAGCGAATTTCTGTGATATGGCATTTTTTTGTCAGCGAACGGTTTGAGCTAAAAAGATGAAACTAGATTTTAAGGTGTAGCAAAATAACACGAAATTGTGTCGCAAATTTTAGCTAATTAACTACACACACCAAGAGCCCATGGATTTCTTTTTGAATTACTCCTTTCCTAGTTTACTGGGTAAATAGTAATTAATGATGTACAACGTTTCGACTTCTAATACTGGACTAGTTTTCAAGCGATATTGGAGTAATTTTGGGCATGTGAAACTAGTCTGAGTGAAGCAAAACGGCTGCTGTTTGTTCATGTATAGTCACTCTTATGCCAAAACCACAAATGAGTAATTTTTCTAATTTTCCCTAATCCCACTTTTCACTTTGACAAGCTTTCTTTGTCAAAGACACGAATATAATAAAAGATAGATGAATAAATAAATTAACCTCATGGTTGAGGTTTATATTAATGAATTTATTTTATGTACAGTGAAATCCAGATACTTCCTATACCGATAATAAGAAAGTGCTGGTCCCTTGGAAAAATCTCGTTAATTCATATAAAACAATGCATTTTAGTCCCTCGGTATAATGTAGTTTTTTCCTATCCAAGATCGACAAAACGTCTCATAATTCGTATTTTTCCGTTGAATTAGAGTCGTGTTTTGGGAAAATCTTGTTAATTCATATAAAACCAATTTACTGTACAATAAAAAAAATGTAAAATTCATACTACTGTATTTAAATACAGTATTTTTATGTATTCATATGTATGAATGTAAGTACATAAATTTTTATAAAAAAGTAAACATAAATTAAAACTTTCGATATATCGTACTTATCCTTTGTCTCCTTGAAGATACGATATATCGGGATTCTACTGTATATACATATTGTTATATAGAAAATTTTGAAATAGCAATAACCGAGGGGTGACCGCGATTGTAATTAGGTGTACACGTGTTTGGAATTATGTGGAATTATTTTGGAATTCATTAGATAATGCCCCTTCATCTATTGTTTTCTACTTGGAAATGAAAGTGGAAGTAGGTGTACACGATATTAGGTCACGGTTCACCCTTCGGCAATACCTATAAAAACAAGGTTTTTGCACATTTGTGGTTTTGGCATAAGGATGACGATACCTATATAAATGACAACAGAATCTGCCTTTCCTCAATAAAGTAAGATTTTTGTATTTTAGCCATACTGATAATGTGTAGATTAGTAAGTCTGTCTGGAGAGAGTTGTTAAAAAAGGAGAGGACCAATAGTTGTGTATACATAGCGTGTGTAAAGATTTAATTCCGCCGACTACTAGATCTCTGAAAATCGTGATGTTCTTGATCCAGGTCACCAGGGGATACACACATTGCTCTATTTCCTGTATACTAAATACAATCGGGATTAACAAGAACGTATGTAAAATATATACAAGTAAAATAATATTAAAGTGGTAAACAACGAATTCAAAAACTTTTCAAGAGTAAATCAAAGAGAGTGTTGTCTGCTTAGTGTATATATATTTTATATATACAATGCTACTTGAGACAAAATAAGGAAATCTTGTGAATGTTGACTACCCTTAGTAGAAGACAAAATACATGCTAAGAAAATTTCTTTCGTTTTAAAATGATTAAATTTTAATTTTAAATACTTAGGCTGGATATTGGGATCCTGGACTTGAGAAAATAATTAAAAGCCAAATTTCCAAAAGTTGCAACACGTTTCGTCGTATATTTTTCGACTTCTTCAGGCAATCTACAACAATTACATCAATTATAATAATATGAAGTCATTATATGATATAAAACAACAAAACATTTTTTTAACTCCAAACAATATTTACTTAGTGTTAAATTAGTTAGTGTTAGAGTTAAAAAAATGTTTTGTTGTTTTATATCATCTAATGACTTCATATTATTATATAATTGATGTAATTGTTGTAGATTGCATGAAGAAGTCGAAAAATATACGACGAAACGTGTTGCAACTTTTGGAAATTTACCTTTTAATTATTTTCTCAAGTTCAAAATCCCAATATCCAGCCTAATTATTTTCAAAAATGCACGATAACAACCCATATTTAATTTTAAAATAGACAAATGTGTGATTTTCCAGAAAAAAAAATTAAACCAGAAAAAAATTAATTCGAGATAAGAATAAGACAAAAATTTTCTTTCTTCACAGAGAAAAATTATAAGATTAATAGGTCAAGATAAATTGATAAGGAAAAAAATATATTTTTTTGATATGTTTTTGATTGAAACAGAATTAGGAAAGATGTGTCTCACTTGTTGGTAAAATTTATATAAATGGAACTCAAGGATATCATTAGAATTGATTGGAAATTCAATCAAATGCTAAAACTTATAGAAGTGATTACTTTTTTAAATTTTTTTTTAAATTTCCAAATACAAAGTGAATTGATTTCTAAAAGTAAAGAAAGAAATTTTACTCTATCAATTCAATCTTAATAAAATGTGTCCACTAACTCAATCGATAATATTTAAATTTGAATAAGTTTTATTTAAACTTTATGAATATATTTTTTTTAATAAGGTAAACCGTTTGGTGTGTTTAAAATTCTTTGATATGAAAGATTAGGGATCAAAGAATAAAAAAATATATTTTAATTACATTTACCATCTAGGTATATCAAATAAAAAAATTCCTTGTGGTAAAAAATATTAAAACATTAAAAAATATAATTTCAGGATTTGCTAATTCAAAGTGGAAGGGAAGTCGAAAGGGGTTGGAGATATAATATGTTTTGTTTGGATATGATCAAAAGGATAAAATCATAGGATCCTTATTTCAAGGAGAGAAAGAAATACAATGGTCATAAAAACGAAGAGAATATTTGAAAAAACCTAACTAAAATACTATTTGACTGTATAATGAGCCGGAGCGTGATCGAGACCGTATCATGCGAGAAATGCTTAAAAACGCCAACTGTACTCGAGTGACCCCAACAAGTAGAAAGAGAGCCAACTGGCGTTTTTTGAACTCACTGGAGCTTTTTCCAGCATTCAAAAATTATTCCAATAATAGATGTTTCTTTAATCTTTATTAAATTTATCGTTAATGAAAATATAATAAATTATTTATTTATCAAAATAAAATTAAAATTATATTATTTAATAAATTTTCTGTTTCTACAAAAAAAAAAACAAAAACAAAAAATATTAGTAATGAAGCTGTTGAAGCTTTTATTTTTGTGATTAATTTGATTAAAATTTGAATTTTTATTTAAATCGCACATAATTAATTATAATTATTTATTGAACACGAACAAATAATGCAATAATCGAAACTTTGCAGTTTTATTGTATTACTAGCTTCAAGGCCCGCCTCTCCATGTCTTTTAAATGTACTTTAAAAAAAAATAGATAGTTTTTTTTAATCTTTGTTGCATTATTAAATTCTTCATCAACGATAATGTGGTTAGGACTATTAAGAATGAATGGCACTCAAAAATCTGACAAACAGGGCCACCAACACATGTTTAGTTTGCTAGTTTAGTTCTTTTATTGTTTGGCAAGCTATGTTGGCTAACCTGAATTTTTTTTTAGTTTTTCCTGAA
This sequence comes from Forficula auricularia, assembly GCA_024734495.1. Taxonomy (NCBI): domain Eukaryota; kingdom Metazoa; phylum Arthropoda; class Insecta; order Dermaptera; family Forficulidae; genus Forficula; species Forficula auricularia. Next base: position 8,837,643 of record JALMQS010000085.1, on the reverse strand, counting down.
TTTTCCAATTTTCCGGGCAATTTTTCCAATTTTTTTTTACGTATTAACCTGAAGTGGACTATTACGAACATTTAAAAAAAAAATTAGCCAAATAGGTCCAGGCATTTGAGAGATCTGCGCTTACAAAGAAACAGAAATTCATTTTTATTATATAGATATGTTCGTGTTCAATAAATAATTATAATTAATTATGTGTTACTTAAATAAAAAAAAAAATATTATTAACCGATTGGAGTTGGTGACAAAAGTTAAAAGATTGTGGCCAATTTTTCTCTAATGTACATATTACATATATCTAAGTGAGATGATTTTGCTGGCAATCAAAGGTATCCTGGAGTTAAAACGGAGGTGTACAATCAAGCCCTAAGGGTATATTTATATTTTTATATATTTAATATTGAATATTGTTTGGCCTGTACAAATATTTTTTATTGATATTGATGCAATAAAGCTCAAGACCAAATCAAATGAGACCAAAACTGGAAAAAAGAGAACATTATGAATTACATTGAAGTCAAGTTTTGGATGTTTAGAGGCTCTATGACTCAGATAAAATGGAGAGAGAGAACTCCAGTCTAAACAAATTAGTCGGATTTGTTTTTAATTAGCCTGGGGTGTATATTGATTTTATTTCACTAGAACATATATGCAACTGGGTTTATAAAAAAGAGATAGGACATCAATTTTTTCAAGATAGGTCAAGGAATCAAGAGATCAAGGAGCTTATTAAAGTTGAATTTCAAATTAATTTTCTATTACGATTAGCCATTTGGTGTGGATATACACATGGATGCCTCCAACTTAGAAAACCAAAAATACGGCTCTTATTGATTAATCATTGGAGCTGTACTCTTGGTTGCCGAAGTTCCAGGCGATCATGGATATTCAGGTTCACTGTGGTCTCTAAGATGAACGCCAAAACGGCCAAATTCAAGCCAAGATTATTCGAATGGTAGGTCCTTAACTTGTTTACCCTAGGGAGTATGATTTGTCTATAAGATGTGCCCTTGATTATTTTAAATAAATTTTTTAATTTTTGTAAAATAGTGAAAGTGCTTCTATTTTAGAGTTTTCTATAGGGCGATTCAGAGTACACTTTCCTACACTCAATGAAACAGTTGACTTTAAAACGATAATAAACTTAATGCTAAAGCTATAGAAGCACGGGTGTAGCCATGGGAGGGGGGTCGGAACGCCCTCCACCCACCCAAAGGTAAACGTTTCTTATGGCAAACTAACCGTAATTAAATATATTTAATCAAGAATGGTAGGTCCTTAACTTTTTTACCCTAGGGAGTATGATTTGTCTATAATATGTGCCCTTGATTATTTTAAATTACATTTTTTAATTTTTGTAAAATAGTGAAAGTGCTTCTATTTTAGAGTTTTCTATAGGGCGATTCAGAGTACACTTTCCTACACTCAATGAAACAGTTGACTTTAAAACGATAATAAACTTAATGCTAAAGCTATAGAAGCAGGGGTGTAGCCATGGGAGGGGGTCGGAACGCCCCCCCACCCACCCAAAGGTAACCGTTTCTTATGGCAAACTAACCGTAATTAAATATATTTAATCAAGAATTATGTTCTTTTTTAATTTCTTGAAGTACCTATTTGTTTTAATAAAAAAAAAATTCCTACTAAATATTTTGCTTTGTGGATTGACCCCCCCCCCCCCCCATGAAAATTTTCTGGCTACTCCACTGTATAGAAGCAATCCCGTTCAAGGTGCACTGCAGTCCAATAACAAGGCTATCGGAAAATAGACAAATCCATGTACAATGTACTGATTTAGACATTCTAACTACGATCTCAGTGATATTTGAGAATTTTAACTGTTACGTTAAAGTAGGCATTTTGAAAGTAAATGGAAATTAAATATTTTTTAAATTTTCTTTCTATTCTTTAGTAATATATAGGTGCTAATTTATTAATAAATCTTAAAGTTGAGAATTTTTCAAGAAAGTATTTAAAGATAAAATTGAATAATTGTGTTAATATTAAACACATAGAAAGGTATGTATAATATTTTGAATTGGGATGATCAAATTAGAGAAATGATTGGAATGGCTGAGGCTGCAGTGGAAAAGGGTGGCGTTGAGCCGCTTCTTTCAGGGGTTTCATCATTTGGCCCTGCAATCATGTTTAGTGGGAAAGGGAAAGGAAGCTTTTGGGAGTCTGGGGCACCGGGCAAGAATCTCCCCCATTTTGCCTTGGAGCCGGTGACGATAAAAGGGGAAACAATATGAGGAACAAGTTGTTTGATCAATCCGTTTAAACGAATAGAGAGGGCTATTAAATGAGAATAGCGGAGAAACAATAAAAAAAAAACCTTTATATGAGAGAGAGAGAAGCTGAAAAGTGTTCTTTTACAGGAGTAACAGGAATTGACTTCTTCATTTTACTTAAAATTGAAACAGATCTGCATGGTAATCCAGGTTAATTAAACAATCATCATAGGGAAGGAAATTTGTTCTAAGACTGGTGATTAAACGATATCAATAAAATAAATATTTTATGGTGCAGGATAGATAATTAGTAGTAATCACGGAAAAATACCTGATTAACTAATTGAAAAGACCTTGATTGGAAATCCTAAAAGAATTTAAAGAAGTCTAGTAAGATTCTTTAGATTTAAATATTACTTTATTAGTAAAATGGAAAATTTCAATAAACATAGAATGTAAAGGGATGATTTCTACTATTATTTTTTAATCAAAATATATCGTATATCATTCGCAAAATTGATCGATAACCGCTTATTATAATTTTTCAAATTTTATATTAGATTTTTTTTTATTTGATATTAAAGACTGAGAGGACAGTCTATCTTCACTTTGAATACTTCCAGGGGCAAGTAAAAATAATCCACTTACCTATCTTAGAGGCTCTGTCTGAGTACTTTCAATAAATATTTTTTTAGTTTAATATTTTGTCTACCTAATTATAAAATTGTTTTTGACGTTTTTTTTTTAATTTTCCAGTATCCAGTTTTTTTAAGTTGAGTGTACAAATAGATGCTAGGCAGAAACGCGCAGTCCGGTAGGCATGCCCTTAGTTGATATGCCAATTCAGTTGTCTAAATACCAGGGGCTCCTAGAATCGAGATGTGCTATTAAATGGCCGGGGTGATGCTGCTATAGTGGCAAATAGGGAGCGTGTCGCGACAAGTTTGAACATGATTGTGTCTGGTGATGCTTCCCCCACCCTCTGCTCACTAGACAAGCCTTCTGGTCATTTTGCCTGTAAAACAATTTTATAATAAGGTATACAAAATATTAATTAAAAAAGCGGCTAAGTGTAATCAAATACTTCTGACAAAACATCTTTTGGTTCAGGGGTGTCCAACCTCACACGGGCCACATTTGAAGAAAAATAATTGTCTCGGTTCGCGGATAAAATATTATAATTCCATTGATATTTGTTATTCAAAAAAGATAGTTAATATTGTAGAAATAAGAACTTTATTATTTTTTTTTTAGCTCATAGTGAGCTTCTAATTTTACTTTTATTTTTCGAAAATTTCACATTTCTTATTTAAGAGAAAAAAAATTATCAGGCCAAATTGTTGTGTGTTTCCAGTATCTACATATAAATCTCAACGTTTTAGGGAATTTTATGACTTTATATTGGGCCACGGATTGGACAGCCATGATTTAAATCGAATGGGATTAAAGAAGGATATGAGGAATGATAATTTATTTTTTAAAAGGGCCACGGATATTATAATCCCTGAATATCCATTATCTATTCACATGTAAGAACGCGCAAAGATCTAAAAGACAAGTCCTGACAAGTTTTAGTCCAGGAGAGAAATTATCAATTAATTGTGATTGTTCTAGAAAACCCCCAATTCCTTGTCTCCTTATATTAGAATGGTAACTATAGACTTGGTTATTTGCTTATTACCGAAGCCAATTTAAATTATTCATAAATAACTTCTGAGCTATTTGAAAATAATTATGTTAGTTTAAACTATAAACTAGGGCAGTGTTCCGCAAACTTTTTATTTTAAAGGTACACCTAGCAAATCAAGAAATTTTAGAGGTACACCAAAGAAAAAAAACAATGTTTATTTAATATTTATTTATTATTATAATCAATATAATAAGGAAAGATGTTTAATGACCTAATGACCACGGTACACCAGTGTGCCGTGGCACACACTTTGCGGAACACTGAACTTGGGGACCGTGGAAATGTCCTAAATTTTTTAGGGGGCAGCATTTGGTTAATAGTTAAGGACCGTTTAGAAGGAAACCCTGGGATTTCAATTTGAGTTGATTCGAACTATATGTATCATCACTTGAAAATGTATAGAATTAGAAACTAAAACGTCGTGAAACTAAGAAATTTTAATTGATTTCCACGATGGGTGGTCCCTTCTCTCACATTCTTATAGGTATAGCTGTTGCCCTTTAACATAAGATAAAGCTTCACAATCACTAAATATCACAAACACTAGTCGGATTGGGATGGCAGAAAATATGCCTAGAGGATACATTGTTTTAGATGATACCCATTAAAGAACTATTTGTTACTGAACTTAATATTTCTAATGAGCCAGATTGTTTCAACATTCCAAGGTTGGCGTAAATACATTGTATTTTAATTAATATAGCTAGGTAATGATTGTTTACAGATTATCAAAATAAGGTGAGATTTTTTTTAAAGTGTTTGGTTCCCTATAAAAGGGTAGGTATTTCTTCAGGTAGCTCCAAGGGACTGATTTTCCATGAATGGCAATGTAAAATTTTTAAAATTGTCCAGAATCCATCCCAATGACCATTCTTAGTAAAAGTTTGACTGAAAGAAGGCATTCAGGTAAAATGCAAGAGAAAGATGAAAAACAGGAATTAACAAAACGTAGACGTAGACGTAGTTTCTCAGGATATTATTGAAAACACAAATAACTGCTTTGTTTATGAAATATCTAATTAAAAAAATGTTGAAAGATTATTTATAAAATATTATAATGTTGTGAGAAATGTGTAAATGAGATTAGTATTACAAATGAAAACCAACGAATGATGGGTCACTAACAAAGGTAGAAAGATTGAAATCAAGTAGAGTAAAATTTGAAGTTAAGATTATTTAGATATTTAGAACAGAAATGGTTTTGGAAAGTAATGTTTAGTTAAAAAGTATAAAAAATAATACTAATCAGTACAAGGTTCAAAACAAGTTTCTTAAACATAATATGAAAGAAGGTATATAAATATATGACCTGGGAGTATAAGGGTAAATTATCAATTCTGAATTTAAAAAATTGCAAATACTTTTCTTTAAAATCGTCTAAGGAAATTTTGGAGGAAAAAAATAGGTAGGTAAAAATAAAATATTTTTTTATCAAGATAGACGAAGAGAGCTTCTTCGATCCAGCATACTTTAGCAAAAGGCCTGGTTGAATTATGCAAGATTGCGAATTTCCCATCCTACTTACAAAAAGAAGTGAAATCCCAACAAAAACACGTGTGTAAAAAAAGGCCAATTTTGATTAATAAAAATCGATTGCCAAAAAAAGTAGTGAGATGTAATGTGCTGCAAAAATCAACATAATCAATTTATCAAGTGAGTCAAGAATATACATAAAGTCAATTAAAACGCAAGTTTTTCATTTTACATGTCCATCAGTGGCGTGCGGTCCATGGAAGCGGCGCACTCTTAAAATTAAACATTTAAGAATATTTTCAATAGCGTGTGTCATAAAAAATATATTGTTTAATTTGAAAAATAAGGAAAATTCTAATTGGATGAAATTTGCAAAAAAATAAAAATAAGCTGAGGTGTTCTGATGTGGCCATCCACTTATCATACAACCTGGCCCCTCACTTATATTTAATATTTAATAAAATTATTTATATTCGTGTAGGGGGGGGTTAGTTTTGCATTTTTAGACTCCTGGGGGCCCACTGATTATATATATACAAAATTTGGTTGAGTTTGGTACAAGAGTACAAGAGCCAGGATTTTCATTTTTTGACCATACACCCCCCCCCCCCATTTTGGGCGGTTAGGTTTTGCATTTTTAGACTTCTGGGGGTCCACTGATTATGTATACAGAATTTGGTTGAGTTTGGTAAATGGTCAAGATTTTCATTTTTCGACCCCCCCCCCTATTTCGGGAGGTTAGTTTTTGCATTTTTAGACTTCTGGGGGTCCACTGATTATGTATGCAAAATTTGGTTGAGTTTGCTCAAATGACCTAGATTTTTAATTTTTAGCCCCCCTCCACCCCCTTTAATTTTGGGTCGATATGCACTAAAATCTAATCAGCTCTTAATCCTCCCCTTGTCGCCCTGGGAATTTCCCAGAGAACTTTAGGCGATATGACCTTCAGGGCGATGAGGGGTTCTTTGATGAATTTTTATAGCTTCAACAGGAGAACTTATAGGGAAATCGCCATGCGCTAGAAATTGTATAAAGAAAAAAAAAATTGTAAATATATTATGTAAATGTTCCTATAATTGTGTAAATACTCCTATAATTAAATTCACCCGACTATGTAAATATTTCTTGTAAGTGGAGGCGCCCACCTGCGTGGCCCAATAAACGAAAAATCAATGGACCAAAACTACGTGTGAAATTTGGTTTCGATATTCAAACTAGCTTTTGAGCTAGCTCGTCCACAAAAATTTGGTAACGCACAGACTAACGGACAACCAGACAGACAGACTAACTAACAGACATTTTGACAAAACAATTATTATCTCGAAAAATATAATTTTTTCGATGTTCACTTATTAGAGCTTTTTTGTAGAGCGAAATGCCATGGTTTTGCTCAAATTTTTTAATCAAAATAGTTTCAGCCGTTTTTGAGATATTTCGAGAAAAAAAAGAAGGAAAAAAAACACTTTTTTCATGCACGATTACAATACTTGACCATATCCTGTATGGTAAAGTAAAAAGAAAAATAAGGCGAATAACAAAAGAAAATTTAAAAAAATGATTTAGGTCTTTTTTTGGACAGCATCCCCTGGTTGTAAAGTCACCGACCGCCACTGATTTTCATCTATATTTATTGATTTCACATTTTTAGTTGAAATTATTTTCTCTAAAACTTGGCTTTTACGTATTGCAATTAATGTATGTTACGAATTATGTTACCAATTCAAGAGATTAGGTATAATAAGAGAAAATGGAAGGGCTAAAAAGGAAAAATAGAAATAGAAAAAATAAATAAATAAATAAAAAATAAAAACCAAAATATTCAACAATAAATCAGTTATAAATTATAATTAAATAAAAAAATAAAAGAACGAAAAAATACAAAAAAAAAAAAAAAATTCTCATCGTCATTTTTAAAAGGTGAGTTTTGGATCATAACATGCAAATGATGGAATAAAAGATGTAAAGCATCAAGGGATGAAATCACAACTTCGGTTCTTAAAAATTAATAAAACATTCTTTTACAGGAAATATTGCAAGTGTGCTGAAGGGCGGGGGGGGGGGGGGAGATTTTACTTAACTTATAAAAAATATAAATGATAATAAAAAATTTAGATAATCAAGAATTGAGTATTGTGTATTTTGTTATTTATTAATCTATATAAATTTAAAACTAAAAACTAAAAAATAAAAATAACAAAAAAACTTTTTACTTTTCTGAAATTTTTTCTACACTTTTGAAAATGAACTAAAAATAAGAAAATAATTTTTCTTCTTTAGAAAATTTCCATTGAAATCTTAACATATAATTAACTTTTATTAACATTTCTGTCCATTATATGTAATGTGTTTTAATTTCAAAGTTTATAATGGGAAATAAGGAAAAGTTTTTTGTGTGATTTTTTTTCAACCAACGTTTCGTCGACTTTGCCGACATCTTCAGGGCTTCAAATAATAATATCACACGTTCGTCTAAAGTACATTATTTTTTTTATCTCCGTTACCATTGAAGAACAACAGAAATTTTTTGAAATTTAAGTTTCTGTTGGTCTTCAATGTTAACGGAGATAAGAAAATAATGTACTTTAGACGAACGTGTGATGTAACTATTTGAAGCCCTGAAGAAGTCGGCAAAATCGAAGAAACGGTTGAAAAAAAATCACATATAAAAAACTTGTCCTCATTTCCAATTATAAACTTTCAAAAAAAAATTAACTTCAAAAAATTTCATCAATAGCATTTCTTTGTTAAGAAATTTAATTTTTTGAAATTTTTTGAAGTTAATTTTATTTTTTGTTTCATGTTAAAATTTTAATGAAAATTTTCTATAGAAAGTTAGTCCATTTTCACAAGTATAGAAAAATTTTAGAAAACCAAAAAATAGTTTTCTTTTTTGTTATTTTTATTTCTGATTTTTATCGGTAAAAAAATAGGACTGATGTTAAAATTGGGATCGTATTCAATTTGAGTTAATACGGTATTTTTTATAAATTTAAATCTGCTACTGACGAAAAAATACAATTTTAATTTGTTAAGGCAGTTCTTTCGCGACAATTCACACAAAAAGTTTTAGCCTCGTAACCACTCTATACATATGAACGGTGCTAAAATTTTAGGTTATGTTTATTTAACGTGATTTTACTTCTCACACTACTATATCCTCTTTATAAATGGATCGTTTCCAAGCGACGTTGTTATATCCCCTCCACTAAAAATAATCGACCAAATATGTTTTTTTTTTTTTATCAAAACTACGAGGTAAATAATTTCAATTTTTTTTTTTAAGTTACTCCGAATATATTATTCTAACAAATATTAATTTTTCATCGAGATAGTGAAAGTCCTTCAATGAAAAAAAATATAATAATGATCATTTTCCCACCCTTTCCCATGATATATTCATAATGACAAAATTCCATTTTTAAATGCAATTATTTCATGTTTGGTGTGGTAAATCGTCTTCAAATTTTAACAGTGTGTTTATTATGTTTTTAATGACTTATATCTAGACACACAGCAGTGTGTCAGCCAAGTTCGGAAAATCGAGCGACGCACCGGCCATGTGTATATTTACACAGCCATTTCAAACTACTTTCGACCCCCCCCCCCCCCATAACTCAAAAACTATTAGACTTATACACTTGAAATTTTGCATGTCTAATAAGACCCACGGGAGCACCTACAACCCCAAATTTCATGAATAAATCTATTATAGTTCTTGAGTTATTAAGGTCTGAAAAGTGCCACTTTTAACACTGACTGACATATCAAAAACCTAAAATACTTCCGCTGAGCCTAGAATGCTGAAATTTGACATACTGGTAGAGTTTGAAGCTACAATTAAAGGAAAAAATCGGAAAAGTGAAACTTTCCCTTTTTCAGGACCTAAAATGAAGGGGTGAAATTTATAAAAAAACCGATCGGGTTTTTATCAGATATTTTATGAGAAATATTTAATTATTATTAATAAAATGTTTAAATGTAATTATTTAGATAAATTAAAGGATAAAACTTTTAAAAAATTAACGATATCTGACCAAAAACATAAATGTGTGACAGGGGCCAAGTTCGGTACAAACGGCTTCGCAGACAAAAGGGTTGAAATCTAAACGGGTACCAAGTTCCATAGAAGTTGCTTAAATCATAGCTATAGGGATGTACAACCTCCTTCAATTGATTTAAATGAAGATTTGCTACGTTGTTTGATATTAAATTTATAACTTGGGAAGTGATAATAGTCAATAACTTACGTTTAACGTGATGATATTTAATAGAAGCTTAAAATTTAGTTTTGCTAGTTGTTCTATTTTATACTACAAACAATTTAGTTAGATTTTACTTAGGGAAAGTGGTGTAGGTTTTAGGTGAAACATAATATTAATTAATAAAGTAAAGGGTGTGGAATTTCACAGTGAATGAAATAAAACTCAAAGAGGTTTATACAAACTCAATATATTTCGGATTATTAGTCCATCATCAGGAGTTTACAGGTTACAAGTTTTTAACCTGTAAACTCCTGATGATGGACTAATAATTCCGAAATATATTGAGTTTGTATAAACCTCTTTGAGTAATAGTTCATTCACTGTGAAACTACACACCCTTTACTTTATTAATTAATTTAGTTAGATATATAACTTGCCAAGTTATAAATTTAATATCAAAGAACGTAGCAAATTTTCATTTAAATCAATTGAAGAACGTTGTACGTTAGCTATGATTTAAGCAACTGCTATGGAACTTGGTACCCTTTCAGATTTCAGCCCCTTTGTCGGCGAAGCCGTTTGTACCGAACTTGCCCCTTTTCACATTTGTTTTTGGTCAGATTTCAAGTTTCCAAGACTTCTTGAATTTTTGCATTTGTGAAAGAACTACCTTAAGGAGGTTCTTTCGCGACAATCCACACAAAAAGTTTTAGCCTCGTAACCATTCTATAAATATGAACGGAACTAAAATTTTAGGGTATTTTTTTACCTGACTGTCCACTCACACTATGAAATCTCTATATAGATAGATACACACATACTTGCCGGTCGTTTCCAAGCCATTGTGCTTATATCCCCTTCATTAAAAATAGTCGCCCAAATATGTTTTTTTTGTTTTTTATCAAAACTACGTGGTAAATAATTTCAAATTTTTTTTAAGTTACCCCGAATATATTATTCTAGCAAACATTAGTTTTTCATCAAGATGTTGAAAGTCCTTCAATGAAAAAAAATAAAATAATGATCAATCCCCACCCTTTCCCTATATACCCTATGTTAAAAATGTCATTTTTAATTGCAATTATTTCATGTTTGGTGTGGTAAATCGTCTTCAAATTTTAACAGTATGTGTATTATGCTTTTACTGACTTATATTCCAAGTTTCAAAAACTTCTTGAATTTTTGCATTTGTGAAAGAACTACCTTAAATTAAAATTCTATACTTATTTATTTTTTTAAATTAAAATATTACTATTTCGCATGAGAAATTGATATCTATACAATATAATAATAATAAAAAAAAGGTAAAATCTGAATAGTGATGTAATTGAAGTTAAACTGGCTGGCATACATAGTTGAGGATCGGTCAGTAGCGTAGGTTTGCCGATTTGCGAGGAGAAGGTCCGGCTTCAGGCGCCACCAGCCTCGGTACAGTTACCAAGTTTCTTGCTGTTGATCCGTCCTTCAAGCACTCTCGCCATATTCATCCATTCATCTACCAAGCATTCGTCCATGGATTCATACCTGGAGGTCGTTTACGTTTCTTCTCCCAGTCCCAATGCAATCTGAAGTCCTCCAGAGATTCTTAAATTATAAAAAAGAAAAAGAGGAACATCACACACACAAAATATACAATGTCTATTAGATTTATATGGAGTCCAATGATGGATCAAATTATCGAATTCAATAACTACTACTATAGATAATATTTTCTTAGAGAAAATAATGGATAAACACAATCATTACAATCAGTGGTGTAGCCAGAAAATTTTCATGGGGGGGGGGGGTCATTCCACAAAGCAAAATAGTGGGTTTTTTTTTTAAACAAATAAGTACTTCAAGAAATTAAAAATGAACATGATTCTTGATTAAACATATGAATTATATTTTGATTATTTATGTCCATCGATTAAATTAATACGTTGTTGTAGGGAAATAGGGACAATAATAGCTTATGCAAGTATTTTTTATTTTATGCCAACGTTTCGTCAACTTTGTTGACTTCCTCAGGGCTCAAACAAGGAAATATTTTCAATCTGTGCCTATATGTGTTTGGTAAGAATGAATATTTATAAAATGACAAATATGCAAAGAAATTAATTTGTTTGAGCCCTGAGGAAGTCAACAAGGTTGACGAAACGTTGGCTCATGGTATGAGTAACGACAAACCATTTCTTATGGCAAACTAGCCGTAATTAAATATATTTCATATTAATAAGTTGTTGTAGGGAAATAAGGACAATAGCTTATGTAAGTATTTTTTATTTTATGCCCCCCCTCCCGCGTGGCTACGCCCCTGATTTCAATTCATCTTTTTTTCAAAGGTATTATTATTAATATTTCATTTTTTAGTTACAAAATTTTGGATATTTTCTTGGAAATTAAAATTATACTTTTTTTGGTATTGGGCCAAACGTGGATTCATTTAAATTAATTAAAACGTATTGTCATAGTGATTGTTAAATTTGAGTTTGATAAAATGATAGGTCATATTCAGGGCCAGATTTAGGCATAGGATGCAGCCTATGGGCCCGCACTCACAAAGGGGGCATCACATCTAAATAGGTACTCATACTGTATAGGTATGTCGTACGTACATTCTCTATAATTTAATAATAAACTTTAGAAGTTTATTTTCAAGTTTTTAATTGGATAATTGATGAAAATTGGGTTTTTGCAGGTTAATTAAAAAAAATATATTTTCCCCGGTAGGGGCCGCGCCACTGGTCCAGCCTAGGGGCCCACAGATCCTAAATACGGCCCTGGTCAAATTCTTAAAATGATTTCTTACAAAAATTTTCTAAATGTAAAATAATTTTTTAACATTTATGGGTAAGAGGTTCAGATTAAGTTTCGAATCTCCATTCCCTTTCTCACAGCAATGTCGAAATAAAGGATAAAATCGAGTTTTTAAAAAGTCTAAATAAATCTAAGTAAGATGTCTTTAAAATAAGAAACTGTCCTTGATAATCATAACAAAGACATGGCACCGTGGTTATGGACGATTGTACCAGGGTTAATATTTATACAGGGGATTTATTAGGAATCTATAGGCCTTTTATAATTAAAGTGTATTCATCTCAGTTTGTTCGTTTGTCTAGTTATAGAGAAATTTCTAGGCAATCATCTAAGCTAGAATCGTAAATATCAACTAAATATGAAAATAAGGTCAAATTTTTTATGGTCATATCAGAAATATCCTCGAAAATATCTATGGGCAAGAGTAGAGTGGTCCTAAATTAAAATTAAAATTATTACCGGGCTATCTTAAGAATAAAAAAATGTCTTTTCTACTTATTACATATAATTTAGAAAAACAGCCCAAATTGTATACGGCCCATGTGGAATTTTTACATTTTCCACATGGCCAGTCAGCCTCTGTCTATGGGTTAAACACATGCTTACACCTCTTTTTGGATCGGGGCTAAAAAAATCCAGAGGCAACATAAACTTAAGTTAAACGATTTTTTTCAGATACATGAACATGAGTGGAATTAAAATGTAGGTCTAAATCAGTATAAGAGAATGTTTTGATTTTTTTTTTTTTAATTTAATTAAATTTCAAAAACTGAGAAACGTTCCTAAAACATAGGTACACTCATATTTTTATCTCGACTAGAAATACATCTTAAAGGTTTATTAGAATATGCAGAAGCTGATAAATAATAAAATACAGTTATAAATGCTTTGGTCTTAATTTCTTTATAGGTGTATATTAGGATGGGCCTTATTTTGGGATTTTCGAATTTTTACGCTGATAATGGCTCATATGGTTCGAAATAAATTTAAAAAAATCCCGCATGTTTCATGTAACTCAATTATTTCCCTGTGTCCCCAGCGATGTAAGTTTCTCATCTAAATAACATGGGGTTTTTTGGCATTGTACGATCAATTTTTTATTCCGGCCAAAGTAATAATTCAAAAAATTTGAAACTCTGTAGACTTTAACCTCATAATACTAGCTATCCATCAGAATTATTACAAATTTTAGCTATTATAATTTTGGAGTTACAGCCATGTTATTTAGATGAGAAACTTACATCGCTGGGAGCACAGGTTATAATTGAGATAGAGACTTGAAACTTGGGGGATATTATTTTTTATTTATTTCGAACCATATGAGCCGTTGTCAGCATAAAAATTCGAAAATACCCAAAACAAGGACCATCCTAGTGTACCTATATGTATATAGTTAATATATTAAAAATCTCAAGAGATATAATGTATTAAAAAGAATAAAAACTTTAGAAGTCGAAATGTTGTGTATTCTATTGAAAAAGTCTAATATGATTGGTTTGGTTGACAGACTCCACAAGTGAATTATAACATTTTCTGTGTCTCTTTACAGTATGAACACAAGCTCTTTGATATTATTGATGATCATTTCAATAATGACTTTTCCAGTTCTTGAAAATGACTTGAGAATTAGGGTGCAAAACGTTGTGCATTCTGATGAAAAAAAAACTATACAAAAAATGTGTGATCTAAGTGGACTCAGGTGGAAATTTTCAACCGTTAAGAATCATAACTACCGAAGCATAAAATCTCAAAATTACGATAATATTTTACTGCAAAGAGAAACTAATCTAGGAAATTAAAACAACAGTATGAAGTTTTCATTTAAAATAAAAAAATTAATATTTATTCAGGCTATTAGGATGTTTTTATATTTTCTTTAACAAGCCATCGACCAATCATCACTTCCCTTAATCTGCTCACATATATATTAGTATTTCATTCGAAATGTTTTCTTGACTTTCAATTTTTTTTCCAAAAGAATTCTTAATCGATGTTAGGAAAAGAAAAGACGCGATGGAATTTGAACAAATCTAATTTTTCCGAGTCGAATGAAAATATTGCTGTCTTAATGGCATTCAAGGTCGTTTGAGAATAGACAATCGTGGATCGCTTGAGGGTCTCTCTCGCTCGTTGGACGTTTATCAGGTCTGAAAGGCCGATTTGTAGGGTTGGGATGCCGAAAGCAAGCCAAGAGGTGCAAGTGGCACTGATCGCTGCTCAAAAGTGAACACTGAACAGTGAACGGCTGATTCATGTCTGAGGAATGGATGCAAAGGAGGGACGAGGCATGATGCATGCCTATGGCTCTCTGACAACACCCCTGGTCGTCTGGCCTTGGACCAATCGCCAGCCAACAACCAGTGTAAACAGCTCATTCCAAATGATCATAATATTATGGTCATCATTCGGGAAAATCTTCCCCTATATCTCTATTTTATAGAGACGGAGAATTACTACATAATATTAATTATCTAGGTGTTTCTTTTTTAATGATATTGATGCAAGTAGTTAACATCTATGGTAAAAATCAGAAATTACTCTAGCTATCATCATTGTGGAAATCTTCCCCTATAGCTCTAATTTATAGAGACAGAGAATTCGTACATAATATTAATTTTCTAGGTGTTTCATTTTTAATGATATTGATGCAAGTAGTTAACATCTATGCTATAAGTCAGAAATTACTCTAGATATCATCATTCGGAAAATCTTCCCCTATAGGTCTATTTTCACAATTATGAAAATAAAAATAAAACTCAGGGTTTGGTTTGGAGACAAAGGTAACTTTGGATGGGGTTTTAAATGGTTGAAGGTTGTGGGTATGGGGAAAGATGGATACAAGGAAGTTCCAGTCTCTTTAAGTCATATAGATAACATCTTAGTGAATTCGTTTGTTAAATTTGTAACTAATTTATCCACTAAGGAATGTTGATTGTTTGAAATTCGTTTGTTTGGCGCAAATGAGGCTTTAGAAGATTATTGATTTTATTTTGTTAGACGAAAACCATATAATATAAAGGTACAAATTGCCGAAAGTACTAGAGCTAAGATTTCTAAAGAAAATGAGAGATTGTCAACTAATATTACCGAGTTGTTGGGGATGATTTTTATTATGGTAAACGTCAGAAGGATTGATTTCGCCCGGATAGCATTTTTGGCACCCCTGTTCAATTCTACCATAGAATGAAATGAACCTTCTCTCACATCATGGATTCAGTAGTTGACTATCTCTTGTGTTTACCTATGGTAGTAGTATCTTTAAGAAAGGAAAAGGGTGAAAACTACGAATGGTCAAGAAATGGTGGGAGTATTAGGGAAGACTGAATTAGATTTGTTGCTTGCTTCTGAATTGTATCCAGAGTGGCAAGAAAATTATGCAATTCAGAAGCAATGTTTAGAGACTCTTCTTCACAGATATAGTGCCATATTCGAAGAAGGGGCGTTGAGTGGTCGTAAAATAGTGTCTGGATTAAAATTACGTTCCGCAAATTTCACTATCAAGGTAATGTGATCATTACAGAGTAACATAGTTGGTGTACAAATGTTAATTCATTTTAAGAAAATTATTCAAAAAGTTGTATACTAGGAAAGCACGCAGGGCTACTTTTTCTGAATTAATAAATTCTCACTACATCAATCATTACTTAGTTCCACTTACGACGGCACACCAAGTTAATGTGCAGACTCACTCGGCTTGAAAATGATCACAAGATTAATAATAGAGATTGGAATTTATTTCCTGTTTCCTTGTTTCTCGAATCCTACTACTATATCTTCAACTCCTCAAGGCAAGGCTCTCTTACCTTTGACACCAATCACCTGAATATTCCCAAAGTTCTATCAGAATATCCTGCATTCTTTGCCTAGTCATTTAACATAACTTACACTTATTTTTTTAAATGAAAGTAAAAATAATAACATTAATCGAAATGTTGCAGTTGAGTGTTTGTTTAATCTTATAACCTTCTAATTTCACAACGAAAAAGTTATAAGACATTTGTGGAATTTTTCAATATATTATTATATTATTAAATTAAGGCTTGTCAGAACCTAGGGTATGTTTGTTTAATTTAATAGTGAAAAAGAACTAAGAGTGGAGGAAGTTCCAATCCAGTGTTGATCAAATTTGAAATCTGGGGAGAAAGGGTGAATGGTTTCAAAATATGAGATAAAATGGGGTTTTGCAAAACTCGATCTCGCTAGTATTTACATAAGTAAGAATTATGTTAAGTAAAAATAAAAATAATACTATAGTTTGAAAATGTTTTCTTTTTTTCTATATGTAGATACATATTAATAACCCATGCCTAGAGTATGTTTCATTTAAACATTCAAACTCTAAGATGATAGAAAAAAAAATAACAACTCATAATTTCAAATTTTATCAAATCTGTGGTATTTTTTAGATAGAAAATTCGATTTCATGGATTTACACAGGAATATTTTAAAATTCTATTAAATGCGTATGTGATGTCTTCAACGGCAGAAGTCAGTAATAAATATTTTTAAAGGAAATCTAATCTAAATGACTGTACATATTTGAAAAACATAATTAGAAACACTTGATAACGGTGATGAAAATAAGAGAGCAGGCTTGGTTTATTAAAAGAAAATTCATATAATTTGCCATCATGTTCTCAAATGTGTGTTAAAAAAATAAAATAAAAAATAAAAAAAACTCCCAAAATATTCGTATAACCTCAAAAATCTCAATAGTGAAACTTCTCTGACTGAATTCTCGATTCTGTATTCATGTAACAAATTATCAACACATGTTCATGGTTAAATTACTAATTTGTTGACATGAAGATTCGAGAGATTAATTCTCGATTCGGGTGGACGTTTTAAAATTAAATTGGAGTGTACGTAAACAAGCGGTTTAAAAAGAAATAAAATAAAAATTAACATTTTTGGCGATTTTGTCTGTAGTGCCATTAGTCTTAACTTTTATTTTAAAGGGATTTAGATAGATCGGTTTCTAGTGGCTTGTAATATCTACCAGTAACCTCATATTGGATTACCAATCAATTCAATTGGAGAGTAACTTAGACGGTTACCCAACTAAGAACTAACAGTGCAACATTTTGATCAACTTCAGTGAATATATGGAAAAAAGTGTTTTCAACATGTTAAGGCAGGACTATAATTATGTTATAAAAGATAAAATAAGAAGATACATTTTATGATGTATCCTATATATATATATATAATAAGGACACGATATATAGGATATTGTTTTGTATTCGAGAGAGGATTCAAGCGAATAGAATTATTAATCAATGATTAATCGGAATCGATTTCTTCTTTAATAGAATAATTACTTACTTGATGGGTATCAGATAGAAACTTTATTATAACCATAATAAATAATGAACATTAAAGATAATTATATGTAGATGTATATTATTACTATATAAATACTTAAAGATTGATTTATAATGATATATATAATTATATTTTAATCATATTGATGCGAGATGGAGTTATACCAAGAAGATATAGCCCCAAAAGCCCTGGATTGGCCCGTCCACCGTGAAAAGAAGATAAGGAAGAAATTTTATGAGCTGGATAAGAGTCAAAGGTATCTGTGGATGTGGATCTTAAGCCAGTAGTAGGAAGCGAGTTCCAATCTCTGGAGGTCATAGGGATAAACGCTTTAGCGAAAGCGTTTATTCAATCATAGAAATATGATAGGACAGATGTGAATGGGTATAATGTTTTAGAAAACTCAGTTTTTGACCAAAAGGAAGCTCTGATTTTAAGTAAAAAAATGATTTTCAATTAATCTAAATAACATGAAAGTTGAGCATGATATATATATTTTTTTATTTTGAGCTGTATTCAAGAAAAAACTTTTTTAATTCAACAGGTGTCCTTTATCTTAGTATACTTGAGGGTAAAAATTCTTTTATTAGTCATTTCCATTTGAATTGGGTTAAAATAAATGCCGGGTTGATTTCTTTCAAAGAGATGGCTGATTTGATTCTGTTAATGATGTTAGAGAAATAGCAATCTAATCTCGGATGTGGTTTCGAATATGAAATTATAATTTAGATTTTAAATATAATTCGGGGTTTTTAATTCAAAAGAAAACAGGGAAAAAAGTTAAAGTTTTTTCAAGAATCGGTACGCTCGCCAGTTACCAGCGGATCGCAACAAGTAATTCCTTTTTTACATTTTTGTCTGAATTTAGTGAAGTCCAATTTATTGAATATTATCTCTCTATACATAATGAGTATCGTTTTGGTTCAATAGAAATTATTAAGACTCTACTATAATAATGTGAGACGTAATTAGGTTCTAAGCATATATTAATTTTTTTCGCTCTTGATTTCACATTCGTCAAAGCAGTGAAGTTAATGTATACATTTCCCGGATAATGTGGATACAGTTTATATTTTAATTTTTTTGCAACGAAATTTTCTCTGGAGAGAGACGGACTGGTAGAAATTTTAAATGAATGTAATGGAAGGCAGCCCAGGGGTAGTGAGGAAAGAAAAAATTAACACATATCAAATAAGGTGTAATTTATTGGAATCCTTCCTTCTTTCCCTTCAAACCGACGTTTCGGAGGATTTTTCCCTCCTTCTTCGGGGTTTCAAAGGGCCAATGAATGAAACAAATAAAATGTTTCCTTCTTCTCTCCACAGTAGTGTTTAAAACTTTCTTCTTTTTTAACAAAGGTATAGAAAAACAATTTTTTTCTCCTCCTTTTCTTAAGTAAGGAAGGAAACATTTTATTTGTTTCATTCATTGACCCTTTGAAACCCTGAAGAAGGAGGGAAAAATCCTCCGAAACTTCGGTTTGAAAGGAAAGAAGGAAGGATTCAAACAAATTACACCTTATTTGATATGTGTTAATTTTTTCTTTCCTCATACCCCAACTGCCTTCCATTACATTCATTTTATATTTTAATATTTACAATCTAATTTTACCTCAGTTATAGGCATTGTATATCTACATTTCCCGTTCAATCGGACTATGCACATTTACCGTTAGATATACAATCCATAAGACAACTGTATTATTATTTTCTTTTTTTGATAAAAAAAAAAAAAATTAAATTTCATTGATGATGATTGGTCGACAATAGTGAGGTATCCATGTAAAGATCTTAAGTAGAATTAGTTTAAATTTGATCAAGTTTAATTTAAAGTAGTGGTGTGGGAGAGCCTAATTGTGACCATTTTTAAGTGATTTTTGATCAGAAATGGCTCAACTTAAGATTATGAAAAATTAACAGGAATAGCAGGGAATTGGACAAAAATTAAAAACAGAGTTTTTATTGAATGGGCCAGACGTTTCGTCGATTAATTTCGACTTCCTCAGTGGCTCATTCTATCACTCTTTGTCAAAAGACAATTCCACTACGCGACGAAACATCCTTTAATCTTTTTTATTTAAACTATAATACATTGTTGGCTTATGCCTCAATTGCTCAAGAATCTTGAACTTTTTCACCCTTGAACAATCAAAACATTAAAAACCTTTAATCAAAATTTATCACAAAAAACATATGTTGTTTCTACTCTTTAAACAGACTAGTTTCGTCGCGTAGTGGAATTGTCTTTTGACAAAGAGTGATAGAATGAGCCACTGAGGAAGTCGAAATTAATCGACGAAACGTCTGGCCCATTCAATAAAAACTCTGTTTTTAATTTTTGTCCAATTCCCTGCTATTCCTGTTAATTAATGCTTATTATGGATACGAGTGATTTACCATTATGAAAAATATTTTACAATAAGATTGAAGTAATTTTTGGAGACGGACTGATAAGTGAATTGAGTGGATATTGATGAGGCAGTCCAAAAAAAAGAAGAAGATAATTTATACTATCTTTTTATTCATAAACCGACGTTTTGGAGGCTATTCCATCCTTCTTCAGGGCCTATTATCAATTAAAATGGGATTTTACAAATAGCCTCATTTTACCATAATCAACGACAAATAAGAATGAAATTGATATTGAGTGTATTTTGGAAGATATAAGGGATTATGTTTTAGTATGTGAGTCCGACTCACATTTGGCCGTCTTATTAATTAGTAAACTGCAGAAAGTCAATCACTACTTAGTACTTTCTTTATTGTTGTATAATGTATGAAATTCAATTGAAAAGCCTCATTATTTGTGAAATCTTCAGGCTGAATGAATTTGTTCAGGTAGACGCAGGCGTATGATAAGTGTAAAAAGAGAGGAAAATGATCTGATTGGGGGAAAAGGAAGCAGAGCAAGATGATGGACCGCTTGTTGGATTGGTGCGCTTATTGTAATATCGTATTACGGTGAGAAGCGGCGGCAGCAGTGGCAGCTCGCGGCGTTGTCGGATTGTGCGGGCAGCTGTGGCACAATGCCCCCTCTCTCCCTAGGCGAAGCGCAACATGGGCAAGATAGGGACCGACGGACGGACGGACGGAGGCCGAGCGGCGCACGCCGCTTTTTGTCCGGGAGGAGAGCGCGTGCAGACAAACACCCATCACCAGCACCAGCACCACCAGCACCACCAGAACCAGCACAGCACCATCAAGCAAAATGCCAAATGCATAACATGCAGATGCAGATGCACCCCTCACTCACTCACTCACTGCTACACATTTACCTTACGATAACACCTACAGCCACCTAACCTAACAATGAATTCACTAACAATTCATGTAGATCTAATTCCGATATTATTTTTAATTTTTCAAATAAAAATAATTTTTAAGAAAAAAATAAAAACCGACTTCCAAAAAATTAAATGCAACAAATAAAATACACTAAAGGTATACAATATTAACATGAAATTACTTTTGAAGTCGGTACCAAACAAACTATACCTATAAGCGAGCGTACCCGCCAAACCTACTAAGTAAGATCCGTCGAGTGCGATTCATAAAAGGTATATGTTTGGCACCAACTTCAAAAAGTAATTTCATGTTAATATTTAGTCGTTTAGTTGAAACTAAATAAGATAATAATTATTTTATACCTTTTAGTGTATTTTATTTGTTGCATTTAATTTTTTGAAGTCGGTTTTTATTTTTTTCTTAAAAAATTATTTTATTTTTCTCTGTGTGATGTTATTAATAGTGATCATATCATCAGAACTTGACCAAATTAATATGACACCATCCCTAAGACACCCTCTTTCGGATAAAAAAAGAACCATCGAAATCGGTTTAATAAACAAAGAGGTTAGGTCTAAACAAACCTAATAAAAAAGGTCTAATGCCTATGAAAAAAAAAACGAAAAAAAATGGGACCAATCGGAAGCTAGACTGGACCCAATGCAAAATAATTTCAAAATCGGTTGACAATTGGCGGAGATATGAGGTAACATAGGCACAAAAAAAAAAAAAAAAAAAAAATTCAGTCGAATAGAGAACATCCTCCTTTTTTGAAGTCGGTTAAAAAGGAGGAGGTTTCTATTCGACTGATTTTTTTTTTTTGTGTCTATGTTACCTCATATCTCCACCAACTGTGAACCGATTTTGATGGGTTTTTTGCATTGGGTTCAGTCTAGCTTCCGATTGGTCCCGGTTTTTTTACTTTATCCAATGCAAAGCATCGGTAAAGTATTGTAATCGCTCTCGGGGCAAGCGTGGCTTCAAAGGGTCCTCAGGTAAAGACTACGGAACCCATGGACTCAATTAAAGTCACAAATTGTAGTATTCAATTAGGTTGAATTTTAGCACGTGACGGTTTTGCCAAAAATTACATGGGGTCTCGTCGAGAGGCCAAAAAGTGCGATTTTTTCATTTAGTGCGTGCGGATGTATGGATGGATGTTATCGCTTTTTTGGCCCACGATTTTTCCACACCGTTACACCGATTGAAATGAAATTGAAAACCTACCATTAGTTTAACAAAATGAAGCGCTGATTAGTTTTTGGTACATATCGGCCCACAAACATTAGTACTTTATTTCAGTACTTTTTTAGTTTTTTCTAAATATCTTGAAAATGACTTAACCAATTTTGATGAAATTTAATATCCTAATTAAGTACCTTGGGGACCACAAAAAGGTTAAAATAAAGTTTTTAGTAAAAGTATATTTTAAAGTACTTTACTCTAGAGTAAGAGAGTACTTTTTTTAATTTTTTTAATTCTTTAAAATTTATTCATTTGAAAGTTTTAATATAGCTCATTTAGCCTTGCTTAAGTAAGAAATGGATAGGCTTCTCTCTGTGAAATGCTAAAAATTTGGGAGGAATTTTTATAAGTAACCATAGCAACTGCGTTGTTTTCTTATCCGTTACCTTTGCTGAAGACATAGAGAAATCGATTTTAAACCAAAAAAAGTGCAAAAATTAGCTTATCCAACTTTGAAAAATTGTCCTTTATTTATAGCTCATGCCATGGGCTGGTACATAGCCAACTACTGGTGTTTTTACCTTAATTGGTTTAATAAAAAAAACCTATCGAATTGAGTTGAGACCTGATTAAACCGATTCTTTGTTCTTGGAACTGGTTAATAAAGTTTGTTTCATTAAAATCGATCAAACCATTTTCGAGAAGTTGGAATACCTATACAATAAAGGAATAATTAAAATACACCTTTTAAAATTTATATTTATATAATATGGCATTGTGGAGAGTTAAATGGAGCCGGGTTATTGCGTCTGTCTTAGGAGTGGATACTCACTCGATAATGATGATAATATGAATTTAAACGTGGTAGAGAGGAACCGAGTTAAAGTATTATCTGTTAATTAGAAAATAATCTAGAGTTGTGCACGTGTGGCAAATAGGAAGGATGAATGGAGGCTGCTTGACACAAGGAAGTGGAAGTGCTTATGCTCAGCTTGGGGTCGGGTGGTACGTCGCTTTCTTTCGATGTCTTACCAGATGTGAGTCCCCGGGAGAGTCGCGATTATAAACAGTTTGCAAAATCTTAAATTTAAAATAAAAATAAATAAACAAATTTTACATTCAAAATGCGTCGATAGACTTAAAGATAATAAGTTAAAAAGAGATTAGTGGGTCTGACCTATAAATTTCGTACTTTAAACTTCCAAAAGACTTGAGATTGCAGTTCTTCAAATCATAAGGAAGGATTGAGTGAATTTGTGGAATTTTTAATATTTTAAGTTCTAAATATCAACAGATACAAAAATCAAATAGAAATGGCCACTTTGGAGCTCTCTAGCACTGTCATTTTGAATTAAAAATAAATAAATAAAAAAAAATAAATAAACCTAATTCGAACTTAAATGATCTTTACAGGAATTTCTCATATTCTATGATTATATAGGAAACCAGAGTGTTATAAAATAATAATAGTTTCGATGACAGATTAAAAAAAATCTTAAAATGAGTCTACTCGTATCCTCTATCGCATTTCTATCTACAAAAAAGCTCTAATAAGTCAACATCGAAAGGCTTTGAGCATGTACTTATTGTTATACATATTTTTAATACATTGACACGAACAAAAATCTTTATTATTATTATGATGAATATTATTTTCGAATTGGAATCGATTCATTATTTTTAATTATTTTCTTATGATAAAACCAAAACATTTCCAGATGAGATATTTCTTTTTTAAGTTTCTTTCTACTTTACCATACAGGGTATGGTTAAGTATTGTAATCGTGCATGAAAAAAGTAGTTCTTTTCGTTTCTTTTTTTCGAAATATCTAAAAAACGGCTGAAACTATTTTGATTAAAAAAAATTGGGCGAAACCATGGCATTTCTATCTACAAAAAAGCTCTAATAAGTGAACATCGAAAAAATTATATTTTTCGAGATAATAACTGTTTTGTCAAAATGTCTGTTAGCCTGTTAGTTTTAGTTACCTATAGATAGTTAGTCTGTTAGTCTGTGCGTTACCAAATTTTTGTGGACGAGCTAGCTCAAAAACTAGTGTGAATATCAAAATCAAATTTCACACGTAGTTTGTTAAAATTTAAAATTATAATATTTTCAAATTAAAAAAAACAAGAAAAATGAAATATACTATAAAATGAACCTATAATAACGAAAATATTTTTTTCTGAATTGCCAAAATTAGGGGGGTCAAAAAATAAAAATCTAGGCCATTTGAGCAAACTCAACCAAATTTTGTAAACATAATCAGTGGGCCTCCAGAACACTAAAAATGCAAAAACAAAATGCCCAAAATGGGGGGGGGGGGGATTTGAAAATATAGGCCCTTGGACTAAACTCAACCAGAAGTGTATGGTAAAGTCAAGTGGATGGCCACATCAGAAGGTGTCAATTTTTTTCAAGCTGTTTTAATTATTATGAAAATTTTGATGTATCAACAGGATTATCCAAAGCACCTTGGATAATGTCAGGTTCATCCAGCTTCGAGCTTTATCCGTAGTATAATACATATTTTCCGTAAATGAATTTCATTCTAAATTAGATATAATCGAATGTAATAAATCTAAATGAACTAATCTTTTCGAATATTGTATGTAATTAATTTGAAGAAAAAGGCGTTGGAGTTTGAAATGATCAAGCTCTATTTTGGTTCTTAAGAGGAGAGAAGTGAAGTGAGTGAGGCTCATGCTTGATTGCTCAACAAGTTGAATGAATAAAGGGTGAAATCAGAGTGTGACAAAGGAAAATCTTTTGTCTCTGGCTGATTAAAGTGCTCATCGAGAACACCTGTAAAATGGTTTTTAAATAAAGATTGTCATCTATTTTGAGATCTTTTTTTCAGAAGAGTATTAGCGATGAGCATCGGAAAATATAGAAAAATATTTAAAGAGAGAAACAGAATTTTGAATAATTTTAAGGAGAAATTATTTTGAGATTTATTCAAAATAGAAGCTCATTTATAGTATAAAAGCTAAATGGCAACATAAATGATTATAATGCGTTTATGTTAATAATATGATCTTGAAATGAAAGAATTTCAGTTAATCGTCATAGTATTCAGTTAAAGAGTTGAAATTACAACAGAGTTGCCGAAGAATGTAATTTAGGAATAAGGCGTCTGAATTAATAGACAGCAGGATAATATTTATTTTTAGAGAAAAATCAAGTAATCTCACTGATTCAGCCAGAATTACTGAAATTATTCAATTTCATCTGGCATTGTTTATATCATCTTATATCACTAATAGTCTCCTTTCATAAAAAATATTAATAGGCCTGCTTCTATAGTAGTCGCAAACGGCCTCAAATTATTACTCCTTCAATCCAACGTTATGACTACTACTACAATTACAAGATTCATTTAAAAATGAATACAATTTAGAATTTGTCACCAAATTATCAAATAAATAAAAATTTAAATATAAAAGTTTTATTAAGGAGGTCCTTTCGCTCCAGTTGAGTCAAAAGA
Source organism: Forficula auricularia (assembly GCA_024734495.1). NCBI lineage: Eukaryota > Metazoa > Arthropoda > Insecta > Dermaptera > Forficulidae > Forficula > Forficula auricularia. The sequence continues at coordinate 8,811,969 of JALMQS010000085.1, read as the reverse complement.
AGTGTAGTATCTAATATTTAATAAAATAAGTTAAAATACAAATGAAAAAATAATAGAATTAAAAAATAAATAGTATGAAAGCCAGTAAATGTTTGATATAAAAACAATTATAAAAAAATAATTAAATACAAAAGTTAATTTGATTTATTCAAATCAGTTGATAACTCTTGTATGATTTGGCAATGCGTTGTATTAATACTGTTTATGTTTAGATCCAAACATAACATTTATGTGATTTTTTAAAGTAAATTTCCCAGTAAATTCCTCGGTCAATGGTAGGTTTATTTTATTGCAAAAAAAAAAAAAAAAAAAAAAAGAAACCTGCATGTTTCAAAAGGGTAATTTTTAATTTTTTTTCAACTTGATCAATTCAACATAATAGTAGTATATATAATTCAAGAGAAAGTGTCAAGATCTTAATTTTCCATAAGACTGAGAAAATGTTTACATTTTCAAAAATTTGCTTGTTAATGTGTGAGAGTGAAACTTCACCAAACCATAGAGTTAATCTATTATAAATAAGCTGACGCGTTCTGATGTGGCCAATCACTTGACTTTACCATACAACCTGGCCTCTAAAATTATTTATATTTATAGTTTTTGCATTTTTATATTTTTGCATTTTTATACTTCTGGTATCCCACTGATTATGTATAAAAAATTTAGTTGAGTTTAGTAAATGGCCAAGATTTTCATTATTTGATCCTACACCCCCTCCACCCCCATTTTGGTTAGTTTTTGCATTTTTAGACTTCTGGGGGTCCACTGATTATGTATCTAAAATTTGGTTGAGTTTGCTCAAACGGCCTAGATTTTTAATTTTTAACCACCCCTCCACCCCCTTAATTTTGGGTCGATATGCACCAAAATCTAATCAGCTCTTAATCTCAATGGACCAAAACTACGAGTGAAATTTGGTTTCGATATTCACACTAGTTTTTGAGCTAGCTTGATCCACAAAAATTTGCTAACGCATAGACTAACTAACGGACAACCAGACAGACTAACTAACAGACATTTTGACAAAACAATTATTATCTCGAAAAATATAATTTTTTCGATGTTCACTTATTAGAGCTTTTTTGTACAGCGAAATGCCATGGTTTAGCTCAATTTTTTTAATCAAAATAGTTTCAGCCGTTTTTGAGATATTTCGAAAAAAAAAACACTTTTTTCATGCACAATACTTGACCATACCCTGTATGATAAAGTAAAAATTAAGTTATAGTTATAATCTAATATTTTTTATTTAACATTGGCGGCGAAAGGACTTCTTTAAGTTTGGAAAATAGGAAAATAATTTAATTTTATTAATCTTGCTTTATCATGCAAAATTTGGCTCAGATCGATAAAAAATCTATAACTTATAGCGCTAATTTATTTTTTCTGAACCTCACTCCCATTTTGGACACTATATTAAAATTGTTTTTATAATTAAAGATAATAGAAGGAAGATTTATATGATTTTACTATCAAACCACTTAGGCTTCTTATGCCTCTCTTATATATAGAAATGCAGGGATATCTATAATTCTAGTACGAAAAATTAACCTTCGATGAATAAGCATAGTCATTAATGCATTATTTGTCATAGTTCTATAAAAAAATTAACATATTGAAATGTACTTGAATTATAAAACTCAAATTTGTATTAATATTCATTTAGTGAATTAGATTAAACTTCCTGTCTCTAGTAAATAAACTCTTCCTCTGGGCAAACTATTTACATTATTAATTGATATCATATAATCTTAAATTGAAATCAAATATGATTGAATATAGATACATAATTGGAGTTATTTTTATTGCACATTCTAACTAGTGATAAAAGAAAATTTAACCAATTTCTCTATCAAATATAAATGACAAAAATCTTGAACATTTTTATTATTTTTAAGATATTTATATGATGTTATTTTCATGACCATACATTAAACCGAGATTTCGGAAAAAACTTAAATTTTGAAATATTTTTATTTTTTTAAGTACGTTTGATCAATATTTTTGATACCCATAATATAAATGGGTTGATATCTACTACTTACATATATCAAAAAGACTATAATGATGTTCAAATTTTAAAGAGAACATTTTTCGTGTAAATTTATTATTTTCAAAATTTCCAGAAAATGACTCAAAAAATTTTAATAGAAAAAAATTAAAATAGAATTAGCACCCCAAGAGCTACAAAAAAAAGCTTTAAATATAGTAGACAACGTAGAACGATTTTTATAGAGATATTAATTATTTTTTTAAAGATGTCAAGACTAAACCTTCAAATTTTATTGATCAGAGTTCAAGCAAAAAAAAAAATAATCAACTCTCAATTCCATAAAAGTATCTATTAAATACCTATCTATGAAATTTCGTTTTCAAATATAAGTTTACGAGGAAGAGTCAAACAACGATTGAGCAAACACAAATAACAGAGCAGAAAAAGAAGAAAGCGAAATAAAAACAACACTTTTTGGGCTATCTAAACCCTGAAAAGTTTAATTCTGCAAACAACTGAATTTTTTCTGCGAGATTATCTACTTAGGGATACTGCGTATGGTAAAGTAAAATTGAAGTGGTAAATATGATTTGTTGATCTTACAAATTATCATTAATTTACCTTCACCTTTATTTGATATTATTTATAATGATTAATGAATTAATTTACTAATGATGAATTGAATATGCCTTTAGAAAACATTTGATCTCTAAGCGATAAACTATTATTAAGCTTAATCTACATATATTATTTAGTATCCATCGGCCAACATTTTCTATACAATGAAAATTTTGATTCATTTATATTGGCGTGATTTCAGTTATTCCTGACCGAAAGACAAATAATCAATATCAATTGTTTGTATTCTTTCAAAATGGAACCCCATACTTGATAACAACCGAAGATGTAGTTATAATAACTTCGTGTATTTTTCTTCTATGATTTATCTAGGCCTTCGGCCTCCCGCTGCTCAAAACTGTTCTTAGCAAGCATTTAATTTAACTCTTAAAAGTATAACCTACATTTAATATTTCAAGTTATTGGCTTCAGTAGTTACGGAAGAATCTTGATGAAACGGAATAAAAATGTGATTTGTTTGATCCTTGTTTCACACATCTTTATTATTTTACTAGCTGCAAGGCCCGCTTTCGGTGGCCCTCTTGCTAGCCAGGGGGATCGCCCCCTAGAGTTGTGCAAAATTTTATTTAGTTCTCACAAGCAGAGATTAGGTGAGGTAGAGAGAGGTCATACCATCCTTGTTAAGGTTTTGACCAGGTTTCCTTAACAACTTATGGCAAATGCCGGGATGGCTAATGCGTCGCTTGCTCCTGGTATCGGGTTTTTGCGCGGAATTTTTATATTACTTTTTGTCTTTTGATGGAAATCTATGGTCATGTTATTTGTTAATGAGCATACATTTCTATTTTTTTCTTTTTCTTTTTTTTTTACTTGTTTATTATTTGTTAAATTGTTGTAATTAATTTGTATTGATGTTTATTAATGTATTGTAGCTAGATTGTATTGATGTTTGGAGTGACCTAGCCACCGAGGACTTGGGCCTCTAAGCAGGTCGAGAAATAAAGATTTATTTATTTATTTATTTATAGATACAAGGATAGGTACATACAGAGGCAGGCACAAATGCGCTTTAGTAGTATAAGATTATTATTAGAAAAAAAAACAACAACAAGCATTAAAGTCTTAAAAGTATATCGATACCAAATTCCAAGTTTTCGACTCCTGTAGTTCCGGCGAAATCGTGATGAAAATGTGATTGTTTTTTTCTTTTTTAATCCCATTAAAATATAATTTTTAAAAACAGATCTTAGTAAATATTTACAATTTAAACGTAACCTCAACCGAAAATTTCTAGTAGTATTAATGTAACTCCGAAGAAATCGAGATATCATAAAATGAAACCGTGATTTTAAAGGGTTTCCCCCTTTAAAATTTAAATTTTTTAAAAACCTTTCTCATCGACAATAAATGTAACCTTCAGGCAAAATTTCAAGTTTTTAATATTCCAACTAGTTCCAGAGAAATGAATCATTGTGTGGTATTTGGATTTTATTTACGAATAGTTTAAAAATGTGGATTTCATGTTTTAATAATATGTATATGAATTCATAAAAAAATCAATCTGTAACGATATATATTTTTATGTGATTTTTTCTTAAAATGTTTATATTTGACTGTTTTACTAAATGATACTCTAGCCCTAGCCCAAAATTGTATTTCCAGAATCTTCTTAGGTCTTTCTGAATGTTTGTTTCACGGAAAATGGTTGGTTATAATTTGGTTCATGTTGAGACATTTTTCTGAGGTTTTTTTTATACTTTTTTTACTGATGTTCTAAATATTTAAGCCCCTAAAAGCATTGGCAATCAAATTTGAAAAAATCACTTAGTCAATTCTTTCGACCCTATGATATTGAACTTCTTTGTGATTTCTTGTTTTTTGAATCCATCAAGAACTATTTTCAAAAAATTTTAAATTGAATAAAACCCCAAAAATATTGGTCTACCATCCCCGAGGGGTGAACCGTGATTGGAATTAGGTGTGCACCGTCTTTGGAATTATTTTAGAATTCATTAGATAATATTTTTTCATCTATTGTCTTCTACTTGGAAATGAAAATGGAAGTGGAAGTAGGTGTACACAATTTTAGGTCGGAGTTCACCCTCGACCATCCCTCTTTCTTAGAGACATTTCAAAATATCTAAATTTTGAATTATAGGTAATGCAATTTAAAAAATTAAATTCAGTAAAACCGGATTTAGAAAAGAAAACTCATTTAAGAATATGTACTGGTAATTCTAATTAATATTAAATAGATAACAACTACGTTCATGTTTTTCCTATAAAGAATAAACCAATGGGGTCACTTGCATAGTTCCCTACTTTTTCAATGAACCTGGTAACTTACATCTTTATCTTTTCAATCTCAAATTACATTTTCATACAAATCTACCTATGATTTTTAAATTACAACTAGAAATCGAAAGAATTAATTTCACTTGTAATTAGTTGAAAATTAAATAAGAAAAGAAAAATATAGAAGACAATGTAATTTTCTTTTTCTGGCTACACAGAAAAAATTGATTATGATTCAAATGGTTTAAGTAAAAATAAATAAAATATAAATAATAAATTTGTTTCAAATTGTAATAATTCACATAACTTAGATAAATAGACGAGAAAAATTAATCACTAGATTAAAGATTTCAATTCAGCTTAGAAATTTGATACTATGTTTAAATTGCAGATTTGATTCTTTTGTGGTTGAGTTCTTTATCATACGAGAAGTATAGGTATGTTGAAACCACCTAGAGTGCAAATTTCCAATGAGATAGACTCATTCGAATGCATAAGAGACTGGAACTCGCTCCCTGCCACCATCTTTCCCGCGACTTATAACCTTAAGCTATTTAAGACCCGTATCCACAGATACCTTCGACCTCCGCCCAACCCATAAAATTCTTTCTTCTTCTTTTCACGATGGAGGGGCCAACCGAGGCCTTTAGGGGTTGCACCTTTTGGTGTAACTCCTTCTCTCATCATTATCATTAAAAAAAAAAAAAAAAAAAAAAAAATAATGTTTCAAAATCTAGTTTTGGATCAGTCGAAACTTCACTATTGTTAAATTTAAATTTTTTGATATTTAATACCTACATGATACTTGATTGTTGCGCAATTGATTTTTTTGACGGTCATGAATATACTGTAGAGTGTTTTGTCATAATTCATATAATGTGCTATAATTTCCCTCCTTTTTGTTTTAATTGAATAAAGCTGTGTGACACTTATGCTTTTTTGGAATCGGCTTCTATGCCTTAGTTGATAAAACGATTGCAGTGCATCATTGGGTTGAATTGGAAGGCTATATTTTAGAGTACTTGGAACTGTAAAAACGAGGTAATTATAAAGAGAAACAAAGAGGTCCTCTGCTTGATGCAAATAAACATACACACATATATATCAAATATATATATATATATTATTTATTTGTTTGAGACTATAGTTTCGAAGGCCATCATCAGTCTTTATAATTTTAAATATTATTTTTCGTGGAATCAGTATCGTATGGATATTGAAAATTTTTTTCTTCTTTCTCAGCTTATGAGCCACACATAATTTTTTAATTTAATTTTTAATAACTTCACCTCTTGAAAATTGTTGAATTTTTTGGGATTTTTGGTTTGAATTGAAGGATTCATGTTTTTTAATTGTTATGTTTTGCACTGTTTCAAGTTTAGATATGAATTTTTTTTTGAATTTACTCTTTTCTATATATGAAGGCTTGTACAACTATTAATGGCGTATTTCGATGTTTTTTAATAGGCTAAAGATGGCAGAGAATTTCTACCAAAACTGTATCGAATTTTTTGCAATTTCCAATTAAACAAATATATTAAATTGAAAGTTTCTTTTTTGCCGATAGTAGCAGAATTTTTATATATTGAAGGAGACAATAAAAGGGTGTTTCTTCTGCGGGAATTATAAATTTTTAATTTATTTTTAACGAGACTATAGAGTTTCGAGAGCTTTTCCCTCTTCATCAGTCTATTACAATTGATTCACAGGAATTAATGTATGTAAGTGAGATTTACACGTGGTCTTTTGTAATAGACTGATGGAGAGGACAAAGCTTTCGAAACTATAGTCTCGTTATAAATAAATTAAAAATTTATAATTCCAGCAGAAGACACACTCTTGTTTGTCTCCTTCAAAACAAATATATTTTCGACTTTTAGAAAAAGGATTTTTATTTATCAGAGAAGTCGCTACCTGTTTCTCCAAGAGGTTATCTCAACTATCATCACCGAACCGACATAAATTTTTTGCTTTATAACTTAGAATATCTTTATATTTTATTGTATTTCGGGAACACCAAATTTGGATTTGATTGATTTAGATATCACGTTCGTTCATAGGTTCCATGGTTTAAAAATGAGTTTTTATTTCAAGACACCAGACAAACATAATTTTACTCGTTTGAGTGATTTTGGGTTCGGCCGGATTTCGAAAGGTTTTCAATTCTTCAGGAGACAATCGGAAGAGTTGGTTGACCTTCTCGAAGGTAGTTTGTTGTTAGGGCAGATGTTTTCAGATACTTTCAATTATTAAGTGCAGTGTTAGAAAAAGAAAGCATATGAAAATTAAAATTATATTGAGAAACTTAAAGTAAAGCAAATTTTTATAATAATATAAAATAGTTTATGGTTTTAACATGAGAGTTTACCAAATTTTTTTCCGGAAATTCTGAAATTTATTATTTATTTATTAAAATATATTTCAACGAATTTATAGGAAGCGGAAGAATAATAATTATTCATATTCGCTAGAATTGGGAAATGAGGTAGATTTCGTAAAATGAAAATAGTGAAATGAATCATGTTTAAGAAATCATCTCAGGTTAAACTATTTTAGCAGGGATTAACGATCGTAAGGAAGAACTTAACCGTCTGGTTGGTCTTTTCGGAGGTCCCTGCCCCTCTTAAAGCCCAACTAGTTAGTCTCAGTGTTTGCTTTCTCGTGGGGTCGGCTGCGAAACACCTGCGCTTCAGGGGGCCTCAAGTCTGGGCTTTGCTTTCAGCCATCAGCCTTTCAGCTCACTAGCATAACTCTACCGATCGTCTGTCGCATCCCTCGAGACATCCGGACCTAGGTGTGCACATGAAGACCCTCCTCAACCTGGTGCCAGAACCTGATTCGACCGCCTACCTCAACCATTATAGACATTACGAAATCAAAAAGTGATAGGCCGTGTTATAGTTTTAATTTTTCATTTCGGAGTAAAGGTATACCGTAAAGAAAACCCTAATAGACTAGAGTAAAAGAAAATTTTATAAGCTTTTATTTCAAAACTTAGGAAATATAATTAGTACGCGAACAATTTCCATATTCACACGACACACGACTAAATACATTTTCATTAAATTTGATGTTAAAACGCCCACGCTTTTATTTGTAGTCATGTGACCATAACATTTTTACTTTTTAAATAGAAGCGTTTTTTTTTTTTTTTTTTTTTTGATAATTTTGTTTTATACGTTTTTACATGATTTATATTAGCTTCACCAGTATATCTGTATCTATCTATCTATCAATGTGACTTTTGTTCTGTTAAATTCCGCAAACATTTCTCTATAAAAATAATTGTTTACCTACTCAATTTAAATGAAATTATATAAAAATAAATACATTCCATTCTGTTAAATTCCGCAAACATTTCTCTATAAAAATAATTAAAACTAAAAAGTAAAAATAAATAAATTATATTTTGGGAACGAGAGGTTTACTCGTTGCTAAACTTTATCCAAATTCATTTGAAATATTAATATGTTTGTTCCTTTATTATTAATCAGATATCACTTGCAATTTGTAGTTCATATTGAGTTGTTTACCAAAAAAGAATTTAGTCTTTTTGATTTTAAGTCGATTCTTCCACGTTTTCAATAGAGGTTGCCATTAATGGTCAAAACATCAAAAATGGAATGCAATAAGGTTATTCCTCTAGTATTAGATAAAAATCGATCGTTATTTTTGATTTTATGTCGATTCCTCCATGTCTTCAGCAATGGTTACCAATAATAATCGAAACGTCAAAAGCCTAATGTAGAATTGTTATTCCTCAAGTATTAGATGAGAATCGATGTCTATTTTTTATTTTAAGTCGATTCCTCCATGTCTTCAGCAATGGTTACCAATAAAAACCGAAATGTCAAAAATCCAATATAGAATGGTTATTCCTCAAGTATTAGATGAGAATCAATCGTTATTTTTGGTTTAAAGTCGATTTCTCTATGTCTTCAGCAATAGTTTCCAATAAAAACCGAAACGCCAAAAATCCAATATAGAATGGTTATTCCTCAAGTATTAGATGAGAATCGATGGCTATTTTTGATTTTAAGTCGATTCCTCCATGTCTTCAGCAATGGTTTCCAATAAAAACCGAAATGTCAAAAATCCAATATAGAATGATTATTCCTCAAGTACTAGATGAGAATCAATCGCTATTTTTGATTTTAAGTCGATTCCTCTATGTCTTCAGCAATGGTTACCAATAAAAACCGAAACGTCAAAAATCCAATATAGAATGATTATTCCTCAAGTACTAGATGAGAATCAATCGCTATTTTTGGTTTAAAGTCGATTTCTCTATGTCTTCAGCAATGGTTACTAATAAAAACCGAAACGTCAAAAATCCAATATAGAATGGATATTTCTCAAGTATTAGATGAGAATCAATCGCTATTTTTGATTTTAAGTCGATTCCTCCATGTCTTCAGCAATGGTTACTAATAAAAACCGAAACGTCAAAAATCCAATATAGAATGATTATTCCTCAAGTACTAGATGAGAATCAATCGCTATTTTTGGTTTAAAATCGATTTCTCTGTCTTCAGCAAAGGTAACGGATAAGAAAACAACGCAGTTGCTATGGTTACTCATAAAAATTCCTCCCAAATTTTTAGCATTTCACAGAGAGAAGCCTATCCATTCTTACTTAAGCAAGGCTAAATGAGCTATATTAAAACTTTCAAATGAATAAATTTTAAAGAATTTAAAAAATTAAAAAAGTACCATCTAACTCTAGAGTAAAGTACTTTAAAATATAATTTTACTAAAAACTTTATTTAACCTTTTTTGTGGTCCCCAAGGTACTTAATTAGGATATTAAATTTCATCAAAATTGGTTAAGTCATTTTCAAGATATTTAGAAAAAACTAAAAGTACTGAAATAAAGTACTAATGTTTGTGGGCCGATATGTACCAAAAACTAATCAGCGCTTCATTTTGTTAAACTAATGGTAGGTTTTCAATTTCATTTCAATCAGCGCAACGGTGTGGAAAAAATCGTGGGCCAAAAAAGCGATAACATACATCCATCCATACATACATACATACATACATCCGCACGCACTAAATGAAAAAATCGCACTTTTTGGCCTCTCGACGAGACCCCATGTAATTTTTGGCAAAACCGTCACGTGCTAAAATTCAACCTAATTGAATACTACAATTTGTGACTTTATTTGAGAAGTTTACCAATCGACTTGATTGGGGAATAATGGAATTGAAATAATTATCGGAAAAGAGGTTTTTTTATCTAATTAGATTTTTCCTCTTATTAAAAACAAGGACTAAAGATGAATAAGGACACTCGATGGTGGAGAAGTAATCTCCGGTATCGAAGCAAAAAATACAATGTATACATTAATTAATGTAAAATAATTGGTTTAATAATAATAAATTATATTTTGGGATGATGGTGGGGGACCTTAATATGGAATTGGAATAATTATCGGAAAAGAGGTTTTTTCCTCTTATTAAAAACAAGGACTAAAAAGATGATCAAGGAAAGTCGATGGCGGAGAAGTAATCTCCGGAGTCGAAGCTCAAATACAATGTATACATTAATTCATGTAAAATAATTGGTTTAATGAAATGAATAAATTTAATTGATTAAATTGATAAATTATATTTTAAAAAACTAAAATACATGCTTCTAAAAAGTACAAAATAATGTAATACCTACTTAATCAAAAAGCGTGGGACACTTTGTCGAAATTAATTAAAAGTTTCTGCGCCCCCACTTTTTGATTAAGTATTAAATTATTTTGTACATTTTAGAAGCATTTTAGTTTTTTTTTTTATTATATAATTTATTTAGTCTTTGAAATTGACTATTAGTTATAGATTATAGAGAATGCGCTTTGACAAATATAATATATAGTCAGCCCTGAGATTTCTAATTAATTTTTACATTAAATTTGTTAAAGATTAAATTATATTTTTCTAAATTAATTACTAGAATCAATGAAATATTGTAGACATATGAATGCGTGCAAGATCGGCTCCTTAGAAGTAGGTCAAATTTCGATTACAAGATTCTACCCAGGCAAATAAGAATCAGGTTAAAAGAGATGTAAAAGAATAAGATATATATAAACCTTTTATGTAAATATGAGTTGTAATAAAGTAATTGACTAAAATAAGCTAATTGATAAGATTTATTTTGTGTTGTGAAAATAATGAAGAAAGCAGTTTTCTCTCTCCTATGAGAATAATTAAATTGGAGTCACTATGAGTATATCTTTTAAATTATTTAGGTTAAAAGTAGTGTATATAATTTATTAAATTAAGAGGATTAAAATAAAATCCTTAAGTAAAATTATAGTTTAAATTCATTATAGTAGATTTTCGATAAAAGGAAATGAGTGGCCTCATTATAAAAACATGCTCGCTGTTTGCCAGTATTAGCAGCATCAGCCCGGCCATTTAATAGTCGCACCTCAACCCTGGGAGCCCCTGGTATTTAAACAACTAAATTGGCATATCAGTTAAGGGTATGACTATCGCACGATCGGGCGGCGCGTCTCTGCCTAGCATCTATTTGTACACTCAACATCAAAAAAACTGGATAGATACTCGAAGATTAAAAAAAAAAAATTAAAAAAATAAAATCCTTTTTTTAATACATTATTATGGGAACGTCATAAACAATTTTATAATTAGGTTGACAAATTATTAATAAAAACAGAGTCTAAGTGCAACCCATTCACGCAAACCATAGGTATCGTAATTTTTTACATCCAAACTAATTATTTTATAGAAACCAAAAAAATATTTATTGAAAGTACTCAAACAGAAACTCTAGGATAGAAAGGTGGATTATTTTTACTTGCCCCTGGAAGTAGTCTAAGTGAAGATAGACTGTCCGGTCTGTCTTTAATATTAAATGAAACAAATATAATGTGAAATTTGAAAATTTAATGTATTTTATTTAAGCGGTTATCGATGAATTTTGCGAATAAAAAAATAAAATTTTCAAAATAGAAGGGTCCTTTTTTGGACGAAAAGTTACAGCCCGCCCCTGATCTACTATTTGTGGAATACCTATATACAACTATTAATTTAAAAAAAAATTGCGAAATTTCTTATTATAATATCATAAAATAATCAAATCAAATGATAATAATGGAATAATTTTCTCTTCGATTCACTTATTTGGTAATGGTTTTAGAAAGAGTCGAAAATTTGTGTATTCAAGATAAAATTCGATTAGCTTCATGATAAAATGTTTGAAACTATAAGAATTGATTTCGAAAATAAAATTTATAGAAAATTAAATATATACGAAACTATCTAAATTATAATCAAATTAAAGTACATCTATCATTTCAAATAAAATTATTTATTTCAAAGAAAATTATCTAGACAATCAGGTAATAGATAAAACAATTACTATCAAATTATTAAATTTTATTATGAATGTAAACTCACCCAACACAGGTATAACACGTGTTGATATTTTCGTTTCTTAAAATAAATTTTCTCGGTTTAGTAAAATAATTCTAGAAGAGATTAATAATAAAAATAGGCGTAACACAAATGTCATTAGGTAATAAGAAACGAAATGTGAAATATCTATAATTGAAATATTGTTAATTAAGGCACAGTGAAATTGATTAAAACCCAATACTATTTTTGTGATTTTATGTTTTCTGAATACGAAAGAAGAAACTAGTTGTTGACCCCATTCGTTGCTCAAAGATGTAAATGATTCGTGATCTTTGAAGAAGGTCAACTTTTCATATTACTCAATAATAAAATTCACTCAGGTCACAATATTAGATCGAATCTTTAATTATTATTATTTTTTTTTTTATAGAAACTCGAGTATTATAAATTATGTTTATTTTTAAAATTTCTCCTTAATTCTATATACTATTATTGTAACACGTATAATTTACACCATGCTGGTTTAATAATTACCTGTGGAAATAAATATATTTTATTTTTAGATAAAAACTTTTAATATGTCTTATTTTTAATTTTGAGTAAAAAAAAGAACTACTTTAATTAAGAGAATGGGGACTAGTCTAAATTTACTCGTATATATTAAATTAAATAAATAATCATCACACTATAAGAAATTTGGATTCTGAAGCACAGATATAATTTCTTTATAACTAATCCAAAATTTTTGTATATTATTTTAGTAAAATTAATTCCAAAAGATCTAAGAAATATATTTTAGAACATCGGAAAATAATATATTAAAATATTTTAAGAAATATTATTTATTTTTTTGCAACGAAATTTTCTCTGGAGAGAGACGGACTGGTAGAAACTTTAATTGAATGTAATGGAAGGCAGCCCAGAGGAAGTAGGAAAGAAAAAATTAACACATATTAAATAAGGTGTAATTTATTGGAATCCTTCCTCCTTTCCTTTCAAACCGACGTTTCGGAGGATTTTTCCCTCCTTCTTCAGGGTTTCAAAGGGTCAATGAATGAAATAAATAAAATGTTTCCTTCTTCTCTCCACAGTAGTGTTCAAAAACTTTCTTCATTTTTAACAAAGGCATAGAAAAACAAATTTTTTTTCACTCCTTTTCTTAATTAGATCTAACACTACTGTGGAGAGAAGAAGGAAACATTTTATTTATTTCATTCATTGACCCTTTGAAACCCTGAAGAAGGAGGGAAAAATCCTCCGAAACGTCGGTTTGAAAGGAAAGGAGGAAGGATTCCAATAAATTACACCTTATTTGATATGTGTTAATTTTTTCTTTCCTCACTTCCTCTGGGCTGCCTTCCATTACATTCAATTAATATTATTAATTTTGCTAAAATATATCTGTTAGTGAGTGAGTGAATTAGTTAACAAATGTTGTGTTAGCTCTAGCACAAAAACCAATAGGATTATCAAAACGTAATTTCTTATTTAGTTTTTTGTTATATTGAGATTAAGAGCTGATTAGATTTTGAAATTAGACCTGACGAGATTTGGGGGTGAAGTTGTTAAAAATTCAAAAAAAAGTAAACCAAGTAAGCTGAAAGTGACCATGGAAGAGTCCCATACCGTATTATAAATATTATATATAAGATGTGGATATTTCTTAAGATTCCAAAAAAAATAAAATGTTATCGATAATCAAGTATGATTAGTGACCCCAAAAAAGAGGGAGGGAATTAATAAAAAAATGTTTAAAATCTACGAGGCCAGAAAAAATTAATTTATATTTAATTTAATTTTACTATACCAGATGAATGATAAAGTCATATGGATGTTCTGCTTTTACTTTTCCATACACAAATGAGACAAATGTCTAGGGCTCGGTTTTTTTTTTTGAAGATTTGCAAATAAGATAGTTTAGTTTTCTGATGGATAACTGTATATAGGTAATAAATAAATAAACAAAAATGTATTGCCTTTTATATATGGTTATTGTGAATTCTAAAATCTAAAGAAAATGTGTGGGAGGGGGCCCGGTAAAAAGAAAATGTCTAGGGCCCAAAAGAGGGTTAATACGGCCCATGGTCAAGTATTGTAATCGTGGATGAAAAAAGTGTTGTTTTTTCGAATTATTTCAAAAAGGAGTGAAACTATTTTGATAAAAAAAAAAAAATTAGCTAAACCATGGCGTTTTGGGCTACAAAAATCCCTAAAGATTGAAGATCTAAAAAATTACATTTTACGAGATATTAATTATTTTGTCAAAATGTCTGTTAGTATGTTGTCAAATTTTGTGTACGCTCTAGTTCATAAACAGGTGTGAATATCTAAACGAAATTTCACATGTAGTTTTATTGCATTAAGATTAAGAGCTAATTACATTTTGGTTGAAATCGAACCCAAAATTAAAGGGGAGGGGGGTCTTAAAAAATAGATCTATCAATATAAATCCCTAAGCTCTTTGATCGATTTGTACGAAATTTCGCATATTATACACCCTATACGACCTTATGGAAATGACTCTGCATGTGAATGGAGAGTGACCTAAAGAAGGGGGGGGGGGAATCATTAAAATTATAAAATTTTTAGACAAAAATACTTGAAGCTATTTCCCCTAGAAGAGCTTCATATTTAAAAAATGTTCAAATGTGATTGGGGCCAAAATTTAGAGGGTGACGGGTTCTTTCGTAGATGATTATAAATTATTTTATTACCTATTAAAAATAAGAGAGGGGCCAGGTGTATGGTAAAGTCATGTGGATGGCCACATCAGCTTATTTTATGATAAATTTTTATTTAGTTCTAAGGTAAATATAAAAAATTTAATTATCGCTGAAATACTAAATTGGATAATCAAGTTAATTAAAAAATTATTAATATATTCAGGCGCCATATAACAATGTCGTCAATTTTCATAAAAAAAATTGAAGACGTTTAGTTTAAATCATAAAATGAGATCGAAAATTTTGGAAAAAAAAATCTTTTTTATTATTTTGTCTCAAATATAAAGTCGAAATGCAATTATGTAGATTAAATATTAGAAAATCCATTAATGGATTAGGCGATTAATTTATTTAAGCCTAAAGTATATAAATATTTCTTTGACTCAAAAAATGATATTTTCAAATAAATTATGAAATTTTGGTGATTGTAGCAGTTTTTAATTGACAAAAATAATTCAATAAATAAATATTTTTATTATAATTACATTATAATTCTGCTGAGAATGAAATACAAGATATTATTGTTACTGCCACTGAAAGAGGAGACAGAGGGGAATGCCGCATTGGATTTCCTTCACTGACTTTTCAAAACCCTGAAGAAGGAGGGAATAGCCTCCGAAACGTCGGTTTTATGAATAAAAAGATAGTGTAAATTATCTTCTTCTTTTTTTTGGACTGCCTCATCGATATCCACTTAAATATTTTTATTTATTTGGGAAGGGCCTGCCTTCATTTTATTTATTTGACATCGGTATTTAATTAATGGAATATAAGTAAGAGAAAAAAAAATTAATGTGAATTATTGCTTGGATTTCATAGCCTTCTATCAATAATAATTAAGAATCGAAATTCGATATTTCCAAAAATTCAAATCAACTAATAATATCAAATTATGACCATGATAAAAATAATTATAGCTTAATAAAAATATATTTATTTATTTGAATCTTGAATTTCTACAGCCTGTCTTCATTTTCAGTCAGATAAAAATATTTAAAAGAATTTTCGTCAAAAATGAATTTACTTCTTTCGTGAGGTTTTTGCACTATTCTCAAAAGAGTAAATTTAATTTTAACTTTGAGAATCCTATTAAATTAAATATTCATATGAGACTGAAGATGAAGTTAAGAGTATTCGAAACTATTAAATTAAATAAATAAAAATATTTAAATTAAGCACAAAAATACTATTTAAAATGAAAAAATAATATAATTATTAATTCATAAAGTAAAAAGTATTCACTTATTTACATATATGACGTGAATTTTTATGAAAATACATATTTTTTCTAATTTATCATTTAATAAATGTATAAAAAATTACAATATTTCGCCATACTTCGGTAAAGTAAAAAAAAAGGGGGTTGAGCACGTGCATGTCTTCTTTTGGGGTGTAATTAATTAATTACACACCTAATCAATTTTAAAAATATTACTATTTTCAAAGGCATCAGACAATTGAGTTATATAATGAGGTATTAAAAACTAAATTAACCTTTGTAAAAAAAGTATATAATAATTATTGTTGTAAATTGTCTGATTGTCTTTGTTTTTCATTATTTCAGCCGCTGAGGGGTCTAAATAAAATGACGAAACGTTTGACACATTAAAGAATCAAACTCTGTTTTTAATTTAATTTTTGTCCAATTCGCTACGATTTAAATTATCAATTTTAATTTTGGATGTGATTAGTGAAATATTACTTACTAGTTTATTTTTTCTAAATAAGAAATTAAAATAAAGGGTAGTTTAGGGTGTTTTTCGATTTTCATTTTTTTTACGCATGACTTCTCATTTTTTTCGTTTTATGTTAAAACACTTAGAAATGAAGTTCTCTTGTATTTCGGTTACATTTTGCGATCGTGTCGAAACATACAAATTTTTGCACCCTAGAAAACTTATTCTTATCATCATTTCCTAGGAAATTCCGTTGGCTTCAAGTTTGATTTGGACCACTTTTTGTTTAACTTTTAGATTTGAAGTTATATAGCATTTTCCAAGACAGCATGATCGGAATCCTCAAAAGAGACATTTTAAGCAAATGCCTAAAAACATGAACATTCAATTAGACCTGCTTTCCAAATTTTGTTTTTTTTATTTTCATTTTGTACAATAAAAAGGGTTTAGTTAAAAGCATTTTCAAAAGTAAGTAAATATAGAAAATCCAAATTGAAAATGAAGGAATTAAGAGAAAAGAAGAGCAACAAAGAAAGTGTAAAAATTACGTTTAAATTCATTTACCATTCTTCTTCTTCTACTACTTTTTACTTGTCGCCATCACGTCTAGGAGCTTGTATTGAAAAGTGTGTTTGAAGCTAAAATTCTTTAAGTTTCGACAAGTCCAGATATTCTATTTTTCAAAATGTTCCGAGGAAATTGGAAAAACGTTAATCCCAATGAGATTCAATCCTCTAAAGAAATTGTCAAAGTGCATTTTGAACATTCCGAAATCGAGACACAGTTCTCTGGAGCAAAACTACAAGATAATATTGTTAAGAGAAGACTATCGAGAGTTAAAAGAGCTTTCAATCTTTTTTAGGTGGAGATGTTGATCGATGTGAATTGATAATTAAGCCTCCAGGTGCCATGCATCAAGCTCGTTGGATGGCGAGGGCAATTTACTCTCTGAAGATAAAAAAGACACTTTAAAACGAAAATATTCCTCCTAATTACTTTGTTTAAATATAAAACAAAGCAAAATTTGGAAAGCAGATATAATGAAAGATTGTTCATGTTTTTAGCCATTTGCTTAAAACTTCACTTTTTGAGGAATCCGATCATGCTGTCTTGGAAAATGCTGGATAACTTCAAATCTAAAAGTTTTAACAAAAAAGTGGTCCAAATAAAAATTCAAGTCAATAAAATTGCCTAGGAAATGAGATAAAAATAAGGTTTCTAGGATGAACGGTTTATATTTTATGAATGGAAAATTGCGATTTTTGCAAAAATTGGTTTGTTTAGATGCGATTCGGCACAAGGCAACGCAGTCGAAATAATAAGAACCTTCATTTCTGAGTGTTCATGCGACAAAAAAAAAATGAAAATCGAAAAATAAAGGACACCCTAGTGTAGTTTAAAAAAAGCTTTATAAACACGAGTGACAGAAGGTGCCATGTGCTTTTAAAAGCAATGAAGTAATAGCGGCTGTGTTTTGTTTTGGTAAAACATGCTTCTTGACATTCGGCAAGTTTGCTGATTGTGCATAATCCAGGTGGGAGGATTATGGAATAAAAAGAAAGAAAGCAAAGTGTTTTAAGGACAGGCAATAAGGGGATAATTCTTCGGAAAGTGCAACTTACCGAATGAAGCGCGCCGTGAAGTAACCCTGTCGGATCTTGTTTCTTCTCTTGCTTATGCTTCACAGCCTTTTTCGCCTTGGTCTCGAGGAATCGTTGCTTAAGAACGAGAGTCTCTTGGATATTCTGCTCGCAGAGGCCGTTGAACAGCTGGTCGAACCGAGGGATGCTGTCGTTCTGACGTCGGCGATAGTTTTCAATTCGCCTTCGAAGCCGGTCGACGACAGCCTGTCTTCGAGGGGTAAGAGAGACGACATCGGCTGCCATTGCAGCGGCTGCGGCAGCTGCAGCGGCCGCAGCTGCAGCGGCGTTTGCAGGCGGTGCGGCGCCCTGCGTCGGCGGCTTTCGGGGTAGGACACCCCCGTCCATGCAGGGCAACGGAGGATCCACGATTGCCGTCAGCGACAACTCCTGGGCGAAAATCACTTAGCTTATCGCCGCCACCTCCTCCTGGGCATCGTTCCCGGTAAACAGACACTTGACAGCAACTGTCCAGTCCTTGTAATTAAATGACAAGACAACGCTGGTGCATCCACTCAGGCACAAACCGACAACAACAACAGGTTGCTGCACTTAACCAATCTCCATGATTCATGTCACTATGTCGTAACAGCACACTGTTCACTGGAACCGCATGTCCTCACAGACGCGAAAACACCATAGTTAGTCGGACACAACACACATCCAAAAGGAACAACGTCCCGGAGGAGGGTAATAAAAACAGCGCAACGGATGCTCGTTGTCTAAAGGATTTTCTGTCGCGGAGTGCGGCAGAGGTTAACGCGTGGGTTACTCACTGCGTGCTTCCAACCGAATGACGGCTGAAAGCAAAGCGACGCAGCGCTTGGGACGCCATCGTGCGGAATTTCACAACACCTCTCTTAAAAATGGCTGCGAACGCATCGAGAATTTTAAGAGCTGCGAAATTCGCTAAAAGTTTAAAATTTACATCTACCAGAGAGATTTCCTTTTTATCCTCGGCTTATTCAAAAACAACACATTCAAAATATTTAGGTGAGTACTTGATTAAATAAATATTTTAATATATAATCACAACAATTTATTCTAACCTATCTGCCGGCTTCGATTGCGATTGTTTTTTTTATATCTTATATAATTATACTTCCTTAATATCATAAGATAATGTGATTTTCATTAAAATTTAATTGTATTTTATAGGATTATGTAGATCATTAAGTTCTCAAAGTGAACCAAAGGCTGATGCAACCTCAGAATCCCGAAACACGATTATAACTGACAAGGAAAAAGCAAAAGGTAGGATTACAAATTTTATAAATTTATTAATTTCTCAATTATAATATCTAAAATTAAAAAACAAACATTTGTTTTTCTCTGATTTACCATACAAAAATACATTTATTTATTTACGTCAATCTCTTATTAAATATAATCTATTAGCTTCCGCAAGGGGACAGAGGGCCAAAGCCCCCTGGCTTTCAAGCTCTGATTTTTTTGAAATGTTTTAAGAGGAAAAATATTTTTATCCTAACTTTTTAGATATACAATGTATTTATTTTAATATATATATATATATATACCTAGGTACGTACATAATTAGAACTTTATTCACTAAATTTTAACTTATATCATTGCCTTAGAGTGAAAACCTGCTAACTCACAACAAGGAAATTTTACAGGGCAGAGAAAAACAAACAAAATAATATTGGTGTTATGGAAAAAATTATTTTTCATATTTTTCTTCTACAACATACGATCGTAATTTTATGTAGCAGTTTTACTTGGACGATGCTGCATTTCTTTTTCTTTCGAACAGTATTAATATGTCATATATGATAAAAAATGGAGTTAACAGGTTTACACTCTAATCCGACGATATATTATAATTATTGAGAATTTACTTCCCCCCCCCCTGGGAAAATTCCTAGGGTTATACTGGATTAAGTGTTTTTTTTTGTTTGTTTTTGTTTGTTAATGATGAAAATGCAAGTGCAACAGTTAGGCAGGATTGAACCTCACATCCTTTTTTTTAATGCAATTGAATACAAGAAGGCGCAAGAGTGATTCTTCATTCATATAAAAAAAGCAAGAATTTGAGTGATTTTGAAACAAAAATACTTATACAGTTTTTGTATTAGGGAGATTAAAAAAATAACTCCATATTAAAAATAATTCACGAAACGAATACGCTAGACCAGGAGGGGTCGGCAAACCTGGGCAATTTTTATTTTTTTATTTTTTATTACCTCAAGTGAGATAAAAATCAATTTTCTAGGTAGAGAAGGCTAATATGATTTTTATTTATTTAATTTTATGTGTTTGTTTGTTTTTTAATAGAGATTTCTATATCGTCGCCTTATGGCCAGTTGTATGTCTGTTGGTAAACTCTTTTTAAACGTTGGCAAAGGGTAAAACCTTAGAATTCACCTTATGCCCTGTGGGATGACCAATCAGATGAAAGTGCCATCATCTGATTGGCCATCCCACCGGGCACAAGGTGAATTTAAGGTTCTACCCTTTGTCAACGTTTAAAAAGAGTTTACCAACCGACATACAACTGGCCCTTAGAGTGTAAACCTGCTAAATCCATTTTTTATCATATATGACAAATTAATACCGTTCGAAAGAAAAAGAGATTCAGCATCGTCCAAGTAAAACTGCTACTTAAAATTATTATCTTACGTTGTAGAAAAAAAATGTAAAAAATAGTTTCTTTCTATAACAACAATATTAAATTTTGTTAGTTTTTTCTCTGCCATCTAAAATTTCCTTGTTGTGATTTAGCACGTTTACACTCTAAGGCGACGATATATATGTGTGTGTGCCTATTGAAATCCGAATTGAGTAAAAGTGGAGTTAGTTTGTTTTGGCAGTAACCCGACGATATATTATATATAAATATAAGTATAAATAAGTTTTGAGCTCTAAAACAAAAGGCAATATTCATATAGTGCCAAGCATCTTCTCCATTCCAAAAAAAGTTCAAATCTGATCCCTTAGTGGAAAGATTCTTTTCAGTCTTTTCTGGAGTATATTTAGAATAATTTTAGTACACTATTATCAAAACGATGTATCAATAAATTGTGCCCTAATTTTGAAGGAGCATTACGAAACCCACGTAGAAGACATATATAATATATAGATGTTCTTCTCCTTCGTGATAACTCACGTTCACTCATGGATGCTGCAACTCTTGTCCCTATCCGGTGATTGAGATTTCAGATCTTAGATCATCCCCATACAGCCCTGATCTTGCTACTTATGATTGTTATATATTTGGACCACAAATGAAAGGACAAAGATTTAGGAATAATCACGAGAAGAAGCCCCTTGCATTCTAGCTGATGTTACATCCAAAAATATTTTTTCATGGTGTAAAAAGATGTTAGTGAGCTTGGTGGAACGATGTGAAAGGTGTGGTATAAAATTAACATAATTATAAATCTGAAAATATTGGATACGCTTTACTAATACCCATCAACATTACGGAAAAGCTTCTTCCGCTCAGTAAGTTGTATTTAATTTGTATTATATATGCATTATTATGTATGGTAAATGTAAATAAGAACCGAAGATCTATAGATACAGAATTATCTTTTAATAAACAGGGGTGTGCATCACATGATTTCCCCCATAGCCTATAACATATAACCTCCACTTCTTTGAAATCATCACTAATTTTTAAAAATTAATATTATTTAATAGGCAGGCTGATTTTGAAAAAATCGTCCCTCTTTTTGTGACACGCCTAATTTATTTTCAAACAGAATAAAATCTATATCCATCAAAAGAACTATGTTAATATGTATCAAGTATTAGATATTATAAAACTTGATAAGGATACTGATTATCAGAGCCGTTTTTGAAAATATTCCAAAAATGGGATAGTTATTATTAACATGTATTTTTTTTTTAAGAATCTACAAATTTTCGAAATAAATGTTATTTTAATAATTTTTATAAAAAATAAAATAAAACCGACTTCAAAAAAAGTAAATGCAACAAATAAAATAATAAGAACTCAAAAATCAAATAAAATGCACTAAAAGGTATAAAATAATTATCTAATTTAGTTACAACTAAACGATATTAACATGAAATCACTTTTTGAAGTCGGTGCCAAAAATATACATTTTATGAACCGAACTCGACAGATCTTACTTAGTACGTTTGGTGGGTACGCTCGCTTATATAATTTGTTTAGCACCGACTTCAAAAAGTGATTTCATGTTAATATTTCGTCGTTTAGTTGTAACTAAATTAGATAATTATTTTATATCTTTTAGTGCATTTTATTTTATTTTTGAGTTCTTATTATTTTATTTGTTGCATTTAATTTTTTGAAGTCGGTTTTTTTATAAAAATTATTTTTATTTTTCTCTTTTAGTGATGTTATTAATAGTGACTTAATATAATACCTTGCATGCATCTCGTAAGAGAAAGTGTCGGGCGAATAAATCAGAAAATGATAATAAAATTCAATTCATAAATATAGAAATTCTCTCGAAACGTTTGCGGGTTTTAAATGAATGTTTTAAGATTTTTTTATAAAAGATTTTATTTATTATAATTTCGATTATTTGCTCATAAGAATTGGAGATTTACGTTATTTCGTCATTGATCACATCATCAGAACTTGACCAAATTAATATGAGACCACCCCCAAGGTACCCCTTTCCAATAAAAAAAGAATCATCGGAATCGGTCCACGAGGCAAAAAGTTCTCGATGAACATACATAAAATAAATAAATAAATAAACAGTTAGGTATCTTGACTATCTTGGAGCTATACTGATCCAAACGCAAAAAGAATCATTAAAATCGGTTCATAAACAAAGAAGTTATAACTGAACAAACATACCAAAAAAGGTCCAGTATCAATGAAAAAATGGGACCAATCGGAAAACTATATTGAACTCAATGCAAAAAAATCATCAAAATCGGTTCACAATTATCGAAGATATCAGGTAACATAGACACAAAAAAACAGTCGAATTGAGAACCTCCTTTTTGAAGTCGGTTAAAAATACATACATATAGATATTAATTTATAGATGAAAACTTATTTCCATTAAATAAATTAAAAATGGCCAAAAAAAGTATTTTCTATTAATTTCTTCGCTTTATTTTAAATTAAATTTACCTAATGCATATATGATTATGATCAAATAATTTTATTTTAATGCTCTTGGGAAAAGTTAAACAAGTTTTCATCACCTTTCATGACATAAAAAGAAATAACAAAATTTAAGTTACAGAAAAAGAGCAATAATATTAAAAAATCTGCCCTATGAAAAATGAACTCAGTTAAAACAAGTTTTAGACATATTCGAAAATGTGAATTAATTTCAAACACGTTTGTTTTGTATATTTGATAGAGCTTCCCCATATTCAAAACAAGCTTCAACTGGTTATTATTTTTATTGTTCTTCATTTAATTCTTTCTTTTAAAATCATAATATAATTTTTCTATTTTATTCATTTTTTTTTTTGTGTAAACCTTATTGAACAAGACCTCATTGCCAATAAAACCTATTCGGAGACTTAACTAGTAATTACTAAGCTAGCTAGCCAAGTGACAGGGTTCCGTACATTATATATTCTAAAATATTGAGATTTCAAATTCGTTGTCATTGATAAGGAGAGAATGAGGAAGTTTGTGGCTAAATCAAAAATCACCAAAAAATAACCACTTTGAGACTTTCCCACGTCGTTATTTTAAAGTAAATTAAATTAAAAACAAAAAAATAATAATTCAGTCTAATTATACTTAAAAAGATCTTTACAGGACCTCACACACCGTTATCAAGTATTTTTTTTATTTTCCACTCAAAAAAAAAATTGACCTATCCCAATATAATTATTCGATTAAAAATTAAAATAGTAAATACAATTTTTGATTTAGACAAAAATAAATATATATAATTTGTAAATTTTAAGTTTGAATCTTGTTTAGTTGACCAAACTCTGATCGGGACCGGATCTAGGAGGTGGGGGTGACGTTCCCCCGGCGGCAAATTTTAAAAAGTGGCACATTTTGGGAAGCGGAAAATTTTTCGTAATGTAGTTTTAAAATTTAAATTATTTAAAACCATTTTGTTTATTAATAACCCATTTACTATTTTTTATCATACTTGTTTTATATAGCATTTGGTGTGGGGGGGGGGATTCAAGCGGACCCCCCCCCCTGACAAAAGACCTAGATCTGGCTCTGACAGGCTAATAGTCTTCTGTTTGACTTTTGTACGGAACCCCAAAAGCGAATCGTTGTATGGGGACCTTTGAACGGTTTTAGCTGATTATTCAAATTTTTGTATACATGTAAAACTTATTCAAATGAGAATGTCATTTATTGGAAAAGTATTTGGCAGTTTCTTGTTTTATAGTTTTTCATAAATTTCCCTCCCCTATATATTTTAGGGTCTGAAAGTATTACTGACCAAATCCTGGCTTAGGGCTTGAGCTGATACCTAAATTGATTTATTTAATTTACTCATAAGTTACCATTTATTTATTTATTTTATTCTTTCGTCTGTAACAATCTACAAAACTCCGTTTTCACCCTTCGACTGGAATATTCAAATTTTTGATTCTCATAATTTTTACATCATTATCTATAGGTGTATAAAATGTAAGCTCTCCTCTAGCTCATTGGATGTGGGATTCATTTGCCAGACACAGATTCTTATATATACAACGAGTATATATTTATTTATTATATTGAAAAACGGAAGCAAACTTGTTAATTAAATAGATTATAGGTGTTTGTCCCATTCAAATAATTTATTTTTGTGCCGCAGCACTTGTTTTGAACAGTCTAAGTCCCGCTATAGTGGGAG
Organism: Forficula auricularia; assembly: GCA_024734495.1. NCBI lineage: Eukaryota > Metazoa > Arthropoda > Insecta > Dermaptera > Forficulidae > Forficula > Forficula auricularia. The sequence continues at coordinate 8,786,892 of JALMQS010000085.1, read as the reverse complement.
TAAATAGGCAGGCGAATGATCTCGCGGTCTAAGCTCCCAGGATAGGAAGGATCTGAGACATAAGTTAATGCAGAATCCTCAAATGCGGCTCACGTCTGTCCCACGCCTCATCACGATTCGCGGAACAGTTAGCTGAGTCAAAATAAACCCCACATATTCATATTCAAACTAGTTTAATTAAAAATCATTAGTCATGATATGGAGTTCATTTAGTTTACTTAAGGCAATTTAACCTGAAATTTAACCTATTTTTACAGATTCTTGAATTTGTCACTGTCGACAGAGAGAGACCCATATTTTTATTTATTTATTTTTTGAAATCAGAAGGGGTTGCAAATATAATATATAATAGATATAATAGTCCGATTTTAACAGGGAAATAATTTCCGGTAAAGATTTTATTGCTGGAATACCTTTATTGGTACTCCAATATTAATACGCTAAGTTTTCCCCCAAATCTGAGTTGTGTAAATTTTTCTACGCGCCCCAAAATGAGAAAATTTCGAAGTTTTTTCAGTTTTTCTTTATCAAATCAAAAAATATCCATTAGATAAATTAAAGATCTTTAAATTACGCGTAAAATAATAACAATTTCATATATTTAGGTTAAGTAGAACCGGTTCTAGCGTCTGTCAAAAAACAGCCCCCGGAATCACTTTTGAATATCCCTAAAACTCGTACTTTTTTCGATTTTCCCCATTTTGACCATGAAGGAGCCCATTTTCGACAAAGACGACTCTATACATTTTTAAACTAAATTAAATTTGCTACAATGTAAACAAAGTTTCATCTTAACTGGATAATGGTAACTCTTGCCGCAATGAGGTTTAGGTTTACAGTTTTTTGCAAAAAATCGCAGTTTTTCCTTCATAAAATGAAAACCACTCTTCCTAGATTGGGGAAAAACTTAAGGTAGTAATATTGGAGTACCAATAAAGGTATTGCAGCAATAAAATCTTTACCGGGAATTATTTCCTGTTTATGCCATTTTTTCACGTAATTTGCCTGGACTATAAATAAAATAAAAATAAATAAATAAGATAAGTATCCGTTTTTGGAATAAATAGGTAGCGTCGTCAGGGGTGACTATGGTCAAAAAACAATATTTTTCTAACATAACTTTCATTCTATTAATCTGACTATTTTGCGTTTGAAATGTTAACATGCCTGACTTCTATTGATTCTCATAGTTTGAAAAATTTAGACCCTTTAGTTTATCAAAAAATTGAATTCATGTTTTTGGCCATAGCCACCACGCGCTTGGGGTGAATATGGTCATGAGTGTTTCTCGTATTAAATGACGGTGTTTCGACCAGATGTGACAAAGAACAGAACGTCAATTGAAAATAATCTTGCTTGTGCATGAAGAAATGTTCTAGTAAAGAAACAATTATTTTATTGTAAGGCACATTTGTTTGATTTCAGAAAACTAAAAAATAGACAAGACAATATTTCAAAATCAAAAATATTTTTTAAATGGAAATGGTTAATAAAATTTGTTTAATCAAAATCGTTTTAACCTTTTTGAGATAAATATATACATTGTTATTATCATATCTTTGAATAATTAGTAATTACTTTAAAATACCAAGGTATCAAATTAAAGTTACCTGAATATGAGACTGACAGATCGATTTCTCTGTCTACCCATAAACCCCGTAATATTGATTTTCATCGAAATCGTTAGAGGAGGTTTCGAAAAACTGATTCTAAATATAATAATTGCTTATTTAATAGTATAAGAAGAGATATTGTTGTCAAATCTACCACGATAACAATGGGTATTATTCAAAAGAAACTAATGAGGTGACTATATATATAGTCACTAAAAATTCGTGTCTATAGCAACCCCGCAAAAACCCGAAAACTGACTTTTTTCATGCATGAAAATGCCTGAAGATCGTGCAGTGGAAAAATCACTGAATTTCAATTTAAACGATGGTTTGTCGCGTTTCATCGTTTTTTAATTTTTTTTTTTTTTTTAGTGATATTGATAGAGAAAGTAATTGTACCAAGAAGGTACAACCATTGGCGTTGTTAGAGTTTTCCTAGGGGGGGGGGGGGCATCAGGCCAGCTGATTAGCCAACACAAGGTTTCAATTTCGGTAATCCGATTAGAGATCGACTCATTTTTTAGAAGAATTGACAAATATTGGAAATAACGAAATGTGAAATAAGTGATGCCTCGTAATAATGGAGTTCCGATTTTTCTAGAGGGTTATTGAGTTTTGTAGGGGGCACTGCCCCTTGCCCCCCCCCTAACTACGACCATGCTTTCAAACTCTGATATAATAATCCCTGAGTATCTATTACGAGCCCCGTCCCATCTCAATTGGCCCACCAATATTTTTTCTTTTTAAATAAAATTATGCTAATTCACTGTAAATTTGATTTAAATATTTATTTTGATTATCATTTGGAACAACATTTTAAACAATTTAAAACATTTTATTGTAACATTTAATTTAAAATTATTTTTTAATTGTTAAAAACAAGGAAAACATACAAAATCCAAAACCTTTACCACTGTGTGACGTCGCCTTTATTTTTAATTACGGCTGAATTCTTTTGGGCAACGTACTTATTAAGTTTTGACACTCATCTTGAGTGAAAGTATCCCAAATATTTTGAAGTTTTTGTTTTAATTCGACTACGTTTCTAGCTGGTTGTATTCGTAATAGCTTTTTCATTGTGTGCCAAAGAGTTTCTATTGGTGACAAGTCGGGACTGTTTGCCACCCACTCCAAAAGTGGAACATTATGATCAGAAAGCCATTTTAAAGATTTTCTTGATGTATGGCAGGCCGCCCCGTCTTGTTGGAACACAAAATTATTATTATTCTGCAATGCATCTGCCATTGTTGGAAGTAACGATTTTTTTAAAATCTCTAAATATTTATTGGTGTTTACAATTCCATCAATGAAGTGAAGTTTTCCAACACTTCTAGCAGACATTGAACCCCATACCATAACTGAAGCAGGAAATTTTACTTTCTTTTTTAAACAATCTGAATTGAAAGCTTCATTTTTCTGACAAATAACTCTGCTTCGATTGTCCCTAACACAAACTTCAAAACGAGACTCATCACTCCAATGGACACTATTCCATTCATCACTCGTCCAATTAATGTGGCTTTTAGCCCATTTAAGCCGGGTTTTCTTTTGTTTTAATGTCAAGAGTGGCTTTTCTTTCGCCTAAAAAAATTTAGTAAAATTACAAAAAAAAATTTTTGAATAAGTTGCAATAAAATTACCTTGTAAGTTTTAAAACCTAACTTAAGGGCTTCTCTATGGCACGTGGATCTTGAAACACTTCGCCCCATAGCATCGCTCCAAAGAACAGATAATTCACCATAGTTCGAACGGCTGTTTTTTCTAATAATCTTCTTCAATGTCCGTCTATCCGCATCTGATATTTTGGATTTCGACGCATACCGAGGTTTTGTAGCTATTGTACCCGTTGTTTTATAAACTCGAATAATATTTCTGACAGTACTCTTTGATAAATTAACTAGATCGCCAATTTCCGCATGTGATTTTCCCTTTTTAAATAACTTGATAATAATTGAGCGAATTTTTTCATCAACAACCTTTCCACGAGTCATTTTTACTAATAATAAACAAAACAAACTTTCTTTTGTTGGAAAAAGGCAAAGCCTACTTGATTATTTCACATATTCAAAGATTCTTAAAAAAAAAAAAATCGTGAAAAGCAAAGAACTATTTTTTTATATAAAAATATGTTTTTAACAATTAAAAAATAATTTTAAGTTAAATGTTACAATAAAATGTTTTAAATTGTTTAAAATGTTGTTCCAAATGATAATAAAAATAAATATTTAAATTAAATTTACCTTTGAATTAGCATAATTTTATTTAAAAAAGAAAAAATATTGGTGGGCCAATTGAGATGGGACGGGGCTCGTATCTATTGACATTTAAGAACGTGCAAAGATTTAAAAGACAAGTCCTGACAAGTTTTAGTCCAGGAGAGAAATTATCAATTAATTGTGATTGTTCTAGAAAACCCCAATTCCTTCTCTCCTTGTACTAGAATGATAACTATTAGACTTGGTTAGTGTCGTAGCATATAAATTACTAAAATAATAAATATTTTAGAAAATGAAAATAAGAAGAATTTTTAAATATTCGAAACTTCATTTTTTTTTTTATCTTATATATTTAGTTGAGCTTATAATTTTGCTTTTAAGTGAATTTTATTTATTCTTGAAAAAATTTCTGCGTATTATACAAATGTACATACATATTTCGAAAAAGGGAATAAATATTTCTCTACATAGGTATAAATCTCAATGTTTTAGGGAAGTTTATGATATTATGTTGGGCCACTCATTGGAGTGCTGGGCCGCATTCTGCCCCCGGGCCACGGGTTGCACAGTCCTGATGTAGATAGTAGATCATACTTTGCTTATTAATTAAAAAACCTAAACCAATATGCAAACAAACACAGCAAACCTAATAAAAGCTTGTAAAAAAAGAAAACTAAACTAAATGTGCGTCCTCTTTGAAATTCAAAAAAGCCAATCAATATATCAAAGATGTTAATGAAATTATTGTATTAATTAAAAAGAATTGTATTTTGATGAAACATTTATTTTGGTTGTAGAAATAAATAATTATGATAATAGACAAATTGATTTTTTAAACTGAATGTTTCAATTATTTTGTTAAGCAATTTGAACCCGCGAAAGTTAAATAATATGATAAATATATATGAATCTAAATATTTATACTATATATAAACAATTTCCTATGTTAATTCTACATTAAGAAAATTATTTTATTATTTTTGAAAAGGAAAATAATAATAAATAACTATTCTTTGGCTGATATAATTTGAACTTTTTTTATAAAAAAAAGTCTGGCTCACCAAACTCCAGCTCCATCGATTGCTGTCTCATCTTGACGATATCTTCTGAAAATCAACAAAAGTGAAATTAAAATTGATTGATTCCACCGTTAGCATTTGTTAAAACTTAAAACTTTGAAGCGAAATAAAATAAATAGCTAAATATTTAAAATAAAATAAAAAACATTATTGTTTTCAATTATTAATCTATTTTTTAATCATTTTTTTATCAATTGAAATGATTTTATTTTGTCGTGAGTAGCAGAGGTGTTTATTCATAAAGAGAAATCAATAAGGTTGTCCTCTGCTTGAGGGAACTTTTATAATAATTATTAAATAGACTAGTGAACAATTATCACGATTTCATTAAAGATATGGAAAAATAATGAAAATGTCCCTATTATTATGAACATAAGCAAGTAAGTTTTTAAAAAAGATTTTCCAATAATTTTAAAAAATGTTTCCCCAAGTACCAACACCAAATTCCTTAAATTCCTTAAAAACTAAAAAAGATTGTGTTTTTTAAAAATCTAACGTCACTAGAGGCCATAGTATAGTCAAAAACTCATAGGCCGAATCAAAGATCTTTTAAGATATGTTTTATTTCATGTCAGAAGGGAGTCGAACTCAAGTGCCAAACGCATTCAGGGCAAAGGTGAAGATTTATTTGTTCAGCTATAATTTTTTTTTTACTCAAGTTAAAGAAACCTCGATCCACTGATGAAATTTTTAGAATAAAGTCATATTGACTCTTATGAACAAAAGTTATTAATTTTATAAAAGAAATAACAAATCAGAGGAAAAAAGGAAACAATTAAACACCGTGCTAAATCATTCGACCAATCGCAACGTTTCGCTAATTTATTGTAGCTTCATCAGGCTATTGATCAAATTATTTTTGTCATATATCTAATACTGATTATGGAACAAAACAATAATTTATAAAAGAAGTTAGCCAAAAACCAGATTTATTAAAAAATCAAACACGCTATTTGCGAATAGCTATAGGTTTTGTCTTTCTATTGAGCTTCTTCAGGCCCTTGAAATAGGCATGTTTACACGATTGTTTTGCTCTTCATATCCACCATTCAAGATTAATTTCAAGCAGTTTTTCACCTGAAATAAAAAATTTCTCATTGTTTTATTAATACTAATACAACAGAAATAATATTAAATAATTTTTGAAATACATTTCTAATTTTTCAGGCTTATAAATTCTACCAAAGCTTAAAATAATTTAATGACAAATGTATTTATATGAAAAACACCTTACAAAACACTTAAACCCCTTCATTTGAAAAATGTTCTACAACAAACAAACAACTTATTCCCTTAGTTTAAGTAAATACTATGAAGAGAATAATTTTTTCAGTCAATCTCATTATCAATTAATAAAGTAAAGGGTGTGTAGTTTCACAGTGAATGAAATAAAACTCAAAGAGGTTTATACAAACTCAATATATTTCGGATTATTAGTCCATCATCAGGAGTTTACATCTTAAAACAGTTTTAATCTGTAAACTCCTGATAGACTAATAATCCGAAATATATTGAGTTTGTATAAACCTCTTTGAGTTTTATTTCATTCACTGTGAAACTACACACCCTTTACTTTATTAATTAATATCATGTTTCACCTAAAACCTACACCACTTTCTCTAAGTAAAATCTTATTATTATTTAAAAAAATCACGAAAATCATTCAAGGGTTGACAAATAGAAATATAATATCTACTAACCTTTAGTTGTGCTCTTCGGAGCTTCTCTTCTGAAGAAACCGAAACCTCGATGACAAGCACAATATCTATCTTCTAAAAAAAAAAAAAAAATAATAATAATAAGTATTATTCAAAGATTGATTTTAATGTGTATTTAAAATAAAAGTAAAGATTTGAGCATCTTATTTTTGAAAAGAGTTGGAATGTTTTTCAAAAATGAGCTCGGGTTCAGATTAACAAATCAATTTTAAACTAGAAAGAATTTAATTTTTAGGACATAATCTAAGATTTTAATAGAAATATTATTAAATTGCCATATCAGAGGGGTTTCATCCCCCAGGAGTCGAACCTGAGAACTAACTTGCTTTCCGGGCAGTTAGCTCACACCCTCGAGACAACTGCCCGGAAAGCAAGTTAGTTCTCAGGTTCGACTGCTGGGGGATGAATCCTCTCTGATATCGCATTTTAATAGTATTTCTATTAAAATCTTAGATTCTGTCCTAAAAATTAAATTCTTTCTAATTTAAAATAACGTTTATAAGATGAACGAGGGAGAGAAATAAGAATAAAAATATTTATTTTATTTTTTAAAACATGAGAGGTTTTCTATTTTACAAATGATAAAATAATTTCAAATAAATATTCATTATATGTTTTAATTTTAGCGCAAGTGATTCTATTCTGATGTCACGTTTAATAATTATAATAAACTGCTCACAAATTGAAGTGGACCACTTACAAAAATTCAGATTTTTTAATGGTAATTAATTGTTCGACTTTAAAACCTTAATTATTCAATAGTAATGGGTTTTGTGTTAAAAATAAAGACACCTGAATGCGTGTTAAAAGCAACAATTTATTTTTTACAAGTCGCAGTGGCGTAGCGGAGGGGAGAGCGCCAATAAAGTATCGTGCCCCGGGCCCCAGTTATGTTCGCTACGCCACTGATAAATCGAACAATTAATTACCATTAAAAAAATCTGAATTTTTCTAAGTTGTTCACTTCATTTTGTGAGCAGTTTAGTTTGTTTTGGAAAATATTAACTTAAGAATAAATATATAGAGAATCTTAGCAAGATGCTGCGAATCTCAGCTGAGCACTAGCAGAGTGGTTCCCAATGCACATCCTACGCCTCCGGCATTTGCCTTAAAAATAAAATACATCATTTTAATAAAAAGTCGTTAGCTGGTCTATCTTATCACCCCCCAGTCACCACTCCCAAAATTAATAAGAAAAGTTCACTCAATCACTTTTCGTGAATTTTGATATTCTCTAAATTTAGTTTCGTCAATTTTTACCTATACTTTAAAGAGAACTATATATGTTAAATATTCCCAATAAATTAGTTCCAATCGAGTAAACACAATCTCAACAAAAACACTTGTGTAAAAAAAGGCCAAGTTCCATTAATAAAATCCGTTTTCCAAAAATGTAGTTTTTTTTTTTTTTTTTTTTTTTTTTTAATGCAATCGAATGCAGAAGGGGTGCACCAGTAAAGATGTAGCCCCTATGGATCTCGAAAGACCCTTGCATTACCGAAGAGAAGGGAAAGTTGTTTAAGTGAGAGGGTGTAGACGTAGGTGTCTATGCACCCTGGTAGTGAGATCTAATGTGCTTCCAAGTTCAACATTATCAATTTATTAAATGAGTCGAGAATATATTAGTAACTTCAATTAAAACGCATGTTTTTCATTAGGCTTAATTAACATAAACTAAAAATTAATTAATTAATTAGGCTTAATTAACATAAACTAAAAATTCAATGAACCTAGAATGCTGAAATTTGGCATACTGGTAAAGCTTGACACATTAATAAAGGACGAAATTGAAAAATCGAAACTTTTTCTTCTTCAGGGGCGAAATGAAGGGGTTAAATTTATAGGATAAATCCAACTTACAAAAAGAAGTGAAATCTCAACAAAAACACTTGTGTAAAAAGGGCCAAGTTCGATTAATAAAATCCGTTTGCCAAAAAAAGTAGTGAGATCTAATGTGCTGCCAAGTTCAACATCATCAATTTATTAAATGAGTCGAGAATATATTAGTAACTTCAATTAAAACGCATGTTTTTCATTTCACATGTCCCTCTATATTTTTTATTGATTTCACATTTTTAGTTGAAATTATTTTCCTAAAACTTGGCTTTTACGCATTATTATGTATGTCACGAATTACTAGTTACCATATCATGGGATCTTAATAAGAGGGGAGTGGTGGAGGCCCTATCAAACAATAATAATAATAATTTAATGCGTAAAAGCCAAGTTTTAGGAAAATAATTTCCTTGTTGTGAGTTAGCAGGTTTACTCTCTAAGGCAGTGTACCGTGGTCAATAGTTGGTGTGCCGCAGAAAAATCCCAAGTTTTCTGAAGATAAGATTAGAGGCTCACATTTCTCATTAAACATCATTTCATATTATATTGATTTTAATAATAAATAAATATTAAATAAACATTCGTTTTTTCTTTGGTGTACCTCTAAAATTTCTTGATTTAGTAAGTGTACCTTGAACAAAAATAGTTTGCGGAACACTGGTCTAAGGCGACGATATCTGTTAATTCTTATTTTTTTTTTTTTTTTTTAAATTGACTTTGTCCTTAGAACATTTGGTCAGTGATACATAAAATGTGATACATACATTTTATTTTACGCGTTTGCATATGTCAGAGAGGTTCGTATCCCGCAGGTGAGCCAGGTGGCCCGGATTGCTGTTACTGGCACTCGGGTTCGATTCCCGAGGGGTGAAAAACAACCCCTCTGACATATAATTAAAAATATTCCACTCCATCGGAATTAATAGATGACACCATCTTTGATCTATGAATTTCTAGTAAATTTGAATCTATTACCATCGGCAAATTAATATCTTTCAGATACATAAAATACATATTTTTACAAAATTTTATATAATAATTATAATGTTAATTAGGTACATAAGCTAAATTGAAATTTGAAACATACATTATTTTAACTATTTTTTTTCAAATTACATTTCTACTGTTTACGCAATTAATCACAATTATGTTAAATTAGAATAAATATAATTAATTAATTTTTCCTAAAGAAATCATGTATCTAACAATAAATCGACTTAAGTCATCGTTGCGGTTTAAATAAGAAAGAAGAATTGTCATATTTGTTGGAAGTTCTACTTTTCTTTGGATTGTTGAATAAAAGCGTTCAATTTTGTTGACATTGTTTGGGCATCCCAAGTAAAAGTGGTTGATATCCCCAATCGTGAACCCACCACAAGAGCAAAAAGAATTCTCTCGAAGACCTATTCTGTGCATACTAGTATGAGCTGGGGTGGTAGCATGGCCTATTCTCAGCCTAATTAGTTGAACAGCTATTTTTCAGAAAATTCTTAATTTATTTGATTAGAAAATCTACCTAATAAAAATAAATTCATTTTATGTAATTATTTAATGAAAACAATGTATTCGATAAATTTTTTTTTCCTTAAAAGCAAATGAAAAGAATCTAGCGAAATTTCGAAAAAATAATTCCCTTTGAAAATATTTAAAAAATAATAAATTCTCTGAAATGCGATTGAGGTAGAATGTCTCGCCCTGGTATAGAAAGAAAAGGGTGCGAAATGTGGGCGAAATGGGCACTTTTATAATAATCCCGGATACATGCCGAGACAAGTCCATATCCATTGGAGACATTGAAACAAGCTCAGACACGAAATAAATAATTTTCTATTAATCAAGTATAGTAAGAGTTTTATCAATAGCGTCTACTTCTCCTTAACACAAGCTAACTATTTTAATACTAAGTACCTGGAGGCACCGAGCGATGCTCGGTAACTTCTTCCTTCAGTTAAAAGCTTTATTGTAATATTATTTTTAATTTAAAATTCTGATAAAAATGTCGATTTTTATTTGAGAGCCGTTTTCAAACTAAAAAAATACAAATATATATAATATTCGCCCACTGTACCCCCTCCCCCACCTCCACCCCGGTCGACTCTACCCCCGGGTCCCCCACCTCCTGCACCTGTTTTGATTCAACCATATGATTCATTTTTATTCATCCAATTGTCAATAAATAAAACCTATAAAAATGTGTTGTTTTTTCAGAAAATTGAGACCTGCTTATGCGAAAGATATTTTTAAATAAATTCTTGATTATTTTTTATTCTATTAAATAAATAAGGTTCTTTATAAAAACAATTATAAATCGTTTATTAATAGTTCTAACGTTTAGGGAGAACAAAATATGTTAAAATCCACAATCACAATAGTTCTTCAAGGGCTTTGAGAAGAATGAATTAGCCCAACCCATTGTCTGTCTGGCTACAAAAGTAAACAAAAGAGAAATCTTTTTTAAACTCCAAGATTTGGATCTGTCTACATGAGAATAATTAATTTGATTACGAAAAAACCCATCAAAAACAATTTTGTTCGAAGATGAGAGCGTGACAGATCGAATTGTCATCCCCAAAACCCCCTAAGCCGTGAATTTCATCAAAATCGGTAGGGCCGTTTTCAAAATAGAACCAAGATACAAATATATAAATAAATAAATATATATATCAATTTTTGCTCGTTTAATAAGAGTAGATAATAAAATTGCATGCAAAGTCTATTATATAGAGTTGAAATATGTTAAAAAAATTGCAAAATAAAAACACATGAAAAAGAATTATACTCTCAATCTATCGATATATGTTAAACACGTATGAAATCATTTTTAGATAGATGAATATTAATTATATATAATAGCAATTAACATTTTTTTACCTTTGATTAGGCGTAGATGTTGCTTGGAGTTCTTCTGCAGGTCAAATAAAAAGAAAGAACGAGCGCGTTACTGATAACAACTCATCCGGGCGAAATTCCCAGAACATTTGATAAAGGCTATTTTAAGGAATTCACGCATACGAATTAGTATTTAACTAAATTAAAAAATTATAATAAAATTATGTTTCTTTAATTACTAGTACCTGGCCACCGAGCGATGCTCGGTAAATTTTTTCTTCAGTTAATAGTTATATATTAATCCCCGAAACCCCCTCGCCCCCGGACCCTCACCACTTCACCCCACCTCCTGCACCATCCCCCCCCCCCATTCCGACTTATTGTGGGATATAAAATTAAAAAAACAATTATTTATTAAAAGGAAATTGAATAAAAATGTAAATAAACATTTTTATCCAGACAACCACCTGTGAATAATTGTTTCAATTAACAAAAAATCCATAAAAACCAACTTAGCCGAAGATGAGACCGTAACAGATCGAATGTCCAACACAAAACCCTCCTAACCCGTGAATTTCATCCAAATCGTTAGAGCCGTTTTCGAGAACCCGGCCGGATATATATATATATACAAACTTTACTCGTTTAATATAAATAATATTATATTAAAATTGTTTTTTCTAAATCATTAATATCAGAGAATAAATTAAAAGTTGAAGTAAGAATATAGAATTTATTTTTTCCCTTGGATCGAACATTTCGGGATTTTCCAATTTCTTCCTCGCACCAGAATTAAAAATCCCGAAGAGCTTGCCAAAGAGAGAAAAAAAAATTATTTCTTGTAATAAATTTTTACTTTATCCAATGCAAAGCATGGGTAAAGTATTGCAATCGCTCTCGGGGCAAGCGTGGCTTCAAAGGGTCCTCAGGTAAAGACTACGGAACCCATGGACTCAATTAAAGTCACAAATTGTAGTATTCAATTAGGTTGAATTTTAGCACGTGACGGTTTTGCCAAAAATTACATGGGGTCTCGTCGAGAGGCTAAAAAGTGCGATTTTTTCATTTAGTGCGTGCGGATGTATGTATGTATGTATGTATGGATGGATGTATGTTATCGTTTTTTTGGCCCACGATTTTTTCCACACCGTTACACCGATTGAAATGAAATTGAAAACCTACCATTAGGTTAACAAAATGAAGCGCTGATTAGTTTTTGGTACATATCGGCCCACAAACATTAGTACTTTATTTCAGTACTTTTTTAGTTTTTTCTAAATATCTTGAAAATGACTTAACCAATTTTGATGAAATTTAATATCCTAATTAAGTACCTTGGGGACCACAAAAAAGGTTAAATAAAGTTTTTAGTAAAATTATATTTTAAAGTACTTTACTCTAAAGTAAGATGGTACTTTTTTTAATTTTTTTAATTCTTTAAAATTTATTCATTTGAAAGTTTTAATATAGCTCATTTAGCCTTGCTTAAGTAAGAATGGATAGGCTTCTCTCTGTGAAATGCTAAAAATTTGGGAGGAATTTTTATGAGTAACCATAGCAACTGCGTTGTTTTCTTATCCGTTACCTTTGCTGAAGACAGAGAAATCGATTTTAAACCAAAAATAGCGATTGATTCTCATCTAGTACTTGAGGAATAATCATTCTATATTGGATTTTTGACGTTTCGGTTTTTATTAGTAACCATTGCTGAAGACATAGAGAAATCGACTTTAAACCAAAAATAGCGATTGATTCTCATCTAGTATTTGAGGAATAATCATTCTATATTGGATTTTTGACGTTTCGGTTTTTATTAGTAACCATTGCTGAAGACATAGAGAAATCGACTTTAAACCAAAAATAGCGATTGATTCTCATCTAGTACTTGAGGAATAATCATTCTATATTGGATTTTTGACATTTCGGTTTTTATTGGTAACCATTGCTAAAGACATGGAGGAATCGACTTAAAATCAAAAATAGCCATCGATTCTCATCTAATACTTGAGGAATAACCATTCTATATTGGAATTTTGGCGTTTCGGTTTTTATTGGTAACCATTGCTGAAGACATAGAGAAATCGACTTTAAACCAAAAATAGCGATTGATTCTCATCTAATACTTGAGGAATAACCATTCTATATTGGATTTTTGACATTTCGGTTTTTATTGGTAACCATTGCTGAAGACATGGAGGAATCGACTTAAAATAAAAAATAGACATCGATTCTCATCTAATACTTGAGGAATAACAATTCTACATTAGGTTTTTGACGTTTCGATTATTATTGGTAACCATTGCTGAAGACATGGAGGAATCGACTTAAAATCAAAAATAACGATCGATTCTTATCTAATACTAGAGGAATAACCTTATTGCATTCCATTTTTGATGTTTTGACCATTAATGGCAACCTCTATTGAAAACGTGGAAGAATCGACTTAAAATCAAAAAGACTAAATTCTTTTATGGTAAACAACTCAAGTTTGAGTTGTTTGCCATAAAAGAATTTAGTCTTTTTGATTTTAAGTCGATTCTTCCACGTTTTCAATAGAGGTTGCCATTAATGGTCAAAACATCAAAAATTGAATGCAATAAGGTTATTCACTCTAGTATTAGATGAGAATCGATCGTTATTTTTGATTTTAAGTCGATTCCTCCATGTCTTCAGCAATGGTTACCAATAATAATCGAAACGTCAAAAACCTAATGTAGAATTGTTATTCCTCAAGTATTAGATGAGAATCGATTGCTATTTTGATTTTAAGTCGATTCCTCTATGTCTTCAGCAATGGTTACAATAATAACCGAAATGTCAAAAATCAATGTAGAATGGTTATTCCTCGACTATTAAATGAGAATTATTTTTGAATTAATGTCAATATGAACTACAAATTGCAAGTGATATCTGATTAATAATAAAGGAACAAACATATTAATATTTCAAAATGAATTTGGATAAAGTTTAGCAACGATCCGTTGCAGTTTATTTAAAAAGAGAAAACGATTTTAGCTAGTGAGTCTTTTCCAATAATGTTTTAATCAACTTTGTTTAATGCTCAAATTAAATTTATAAAATTAAAATCAAAACCAGAAACCTATAAAAATATTTAGAAAGATTCGTGTACATGATAATTATTTTTAAATTTTAAATTCGTATGAGTGAGGATATGGTTTCAAAAACCAAATTTTAATCCTCGTTGAACGTTTCGTCATTTAATGAAAACTTCTCCAGGAACTTAGATTTTTAATGTTTTCAGATTATTGGTAATATTTAACAAATTTAAATAATCAATGAGGCATTTGAAGGGAGAAAAAGATCATTATTGGTTGTCATGGGGGTCCACAGGAATTTTCCGGGGTGGGTATGGGTGGGTGTGAGTAGGGGGGGGGGCAGTAAAATCTCAATATAATAGATAAGTTAAAATTTAGTGAATAAAGATTTAATTAAATAAGATTGGAGTAATTTTTGGAGACGGACACTGATAAGTGAAATTGAGTGGATATTGATGAGGCAGTCCAAAAAAGAGATAATTTACACTATCTTTTTATTCATAAAACCGACGTTTCGGTGGAAATTCCTCTTCTGAGGTTTTGAAAAGTCAGTGAAGGAATTCAATACGACTGTCTCCTCTTTCAGTGGCAGTAACAATATATTATATATTAATATTACTGCCACTGAAAGAGGAGACAGAGAGGAATGTCGCATTGGATTTCCTTCACTGACTTTTCAAAACCCTGAAGAAGGAGGGATAGCCTCCGAAACGTCGGTTTTATGAATAAAAAGATAGTGTAAATTATCTTCTTTTTTGGACCGCCTCATCGATATCCACTCAATTTAATTTTATTGTATATGTAATACATATCTCTTAGTAGAATACAAAAGAATAACAATAATTTCATTGTATATATACCTTTATATAATACTTAATCTATCAAAAAAATTAAGATAAAAACAATATTTTTGCTCCCACTTGTTGGTTGTATTTGAATTATGAAGGTCCTCTCAAAAATAACGAATTTAAATTTGTCAAATAATATCACTGACCTGAAAAGTTTAAAAATAATAAAAATAAAAGTTCCTGAGAAGTTGTAATTAAGTTTATAATGTGAAAATAAGGACAAGTTTTTATATGTGACTTTTTTATTTATCAGCCAACGATTCTTCTTCTTCAGACAAAGCCGACGAAACGTTGTCTGATAAATCAAAAAGTCACTCATAAAAACTTGTCCTTATTTTCACATTATAAACTTTCAAATTAATACAAATTATGAACGGAAATGAAAATAATATTGTCCACATATCCATACGAATTTAGTTTAAAAATTAGAAAAATATGTTATAATCTAGTAAATTATGACTCACATACGGATACTGATACACTCATGTAAAATTGATTTGAAAAGATTGAATAACAGGAATCGTTGATTATTTCTCCTTAAGGTAGTTCTGCCAAATGCGTTTTCTTAGGATTTTTTTAAAATTTAGATAGATTATTATTTAAATACTTCTGCATCGATTGGTGGCAAAACGAAATTTATGAACAATACAGTTCCGGAGATATTAAATATCAAAAATCGAGTTTTTCAGGCTCTTTAATATTGCACTATACGGGATATCGGAAAATTTACATACATATTTAATTATAATTAAGAAACCCTTCTTACCATTTTTATAAAAAACTTAACCAACATTAAACAATAACCAATAAATATTTTAAGACAATTTTGATTCATAGTTACAACACAGTTTCTGAGATAATAAGGAATAAATAATGAAAAATGTATAAAAATAAACTGCAACGGATCGTTGCTAAACTTTATCAAATTCATTTGAAATATTAATATGTTTATTCCTTATTATTAATCAGAATCACTTGCAATTTGCAGTTCATGTTGACTTTAATTCAAAAATAATGATCGATTCTCATCATTTAACAGTCGAATTTTTGTTATTATTGGTAACCATTGATGAAGACATGGAGGAATCGACTTAAAATCAAAAATAGCGATCGATTTTCATCTAATACTTGAGGAATAACAATTCTACATTAGATTTTTGACCCTTCGATTATTATTGGTCACCATTGCTGAAGACATGGAGGAATCGGCTTAAAATCAAAAATAACGATCGATTCTTATCTAATACTAGAGGAATAACTTTATTGCATTCCATTTTTGATGTTTTGACTATTAATGGCAACCTCTACTGAAAACGTGGAAGAATCGACTTAAAATCAAAAAGACTAAATTCTTTTATGATAAACAACTCAAGATTGAGTTTTTTTTTCATATTTACTAAGTAATTAGACAAAATTACAGTGTTTTTATATAGATTTGTAAGTTTTAAAATTTTAATCTTGTTTTTGAATCTTTATGTACTCTTCGATTTTTTTGATAAATTTTGTTTTAAACTTCTATTCATTCTACAAATTTTAAGACCGTGGGCCTATGATAATTACTATTTTTTTTTCGATTTTAATTTTGATTTTTTTTTCAACAAACTAAAATATTAATGATATATTTTAATCACCTGTTAACGATAAAAATCAATTCAAAATAACTAAAAAAAGAGAACTCAATTCCAAAAAGTGGTTTTAATCATGGTTAATAGTGAATAATTTTTTTTCGAAATTTTCAAAAAAATCAGAAAAATATTATTTATTATAGGCCTACTATTAACCCGGTCTTAAAATTTGTAGAATGAATAAAGTTTAAAATAAAAGATTATCTAAAAAAATCGAAATTTTACAATTTCAAAAACAAGATTAAAATATTCAAACTCAAAAATCGCATATAAAAACACTTTAAATAATTTATTTTGTATTTTTTGTCTAATTAGTATGTAAAAAAATAATTTGAATTTGGACAATTTGATATCTTTTAAAACAGGTGATCAAAAAAATTTCAAAATTTACTAGGAAGAGTTTTTTGATGGGTACTAAAAAATTTCAAAAAATGAACGAAATCAAAAATTAAAATTTTTCAAACCGTCCAATTTGTCGTGGAATGCCCTTATATAATCAAGTTGTAAGTTACTTATCCTAGGGCTGTAGATAAACCTCACAGACCATACGAACATAACATAATTTTGAAAAAAACAAAAAAAATTTAGAACTCGATTGTTTTTATCCTTTTGTCTTCCTAACTGCTTCTTAGTTCCAATATTTATTTACTGATCTCAAAGATAAATTGTTATTGAAAATTTTATTATCTAGCAATTATAGATATCTAACTCTTATTAAACGAGCAAAAATTGTATATTCATTTGTATATATATTTGTTTATATATTTATATCTTGGTTCTATTTTGAAAACGACTCTACCGATTTTGATGAAATTCACAGGGTTTTTGGGGATACAATTCGATCTGTCACGGTCTCATCTTCGACAAAATTGTTTTTGATGGGTTTTTTCGTAATCAGATTAATTATTCTCAGGTAGACAAATCCCATTCTTAGGGTTTTAAAAAAAGGTTCCCTTTTCCTTTTGTGCTCAGGCAGACAATGGGTCGGGTAAATCCTTTATTCTTAAAGGCCTTGAAGAAGTATTGTGATTGTGGTTTTTAACATATTTTGTTCAACCTAAACGTTAGAAATATTAATAAACGTTTTATAATTGTTTTTATAAAGAATTTTATTTATTTAATAGAATAAAAAATAATCAAGAATTTATTTAAAAATATATTTCGCATAAGCAGGTCTCAATTTTCTGAAAAAACAACACATTTTGATTGGTTTTATTTATTAACAATTGGATGAATAAAAATGAATCATATGGTTAAATCAAAACAGGTGCAGAGAGGTGGGGGATCCGGGGTAGGGCGAGAGTTTCGGGGGTGGGGTCAAGCGGGGCGTGGGGGGGGGGGGTACAGTGGGCGAATACTATATATATTTGTATTTCTTTTTAATTTGAAAACGGCTCTCAAATAAAAATCGACCTTTTTATCAGAATTTTAAATTAAAAATAATATTAAAATAAAGGTTTTAACTGAAGGAAGAAGTTACCGAGCATCGCTCGGTGCCTCCAGGTACTATCTGTTAAACTACAATTGAAAGATCTATTATTTTGTTTGTGCCATTGTTCATTGATAGATTTTTCTTCTCTGCAGGTGTGTTTGTGTGTGTGATTGAGCTTATAGAAGCCACTTGACATTGTCTTCAATACTACTATGGTATATGATTTCTCTCTTAATTAATTCCAGTGCAGCTTTTCATTTTCCGATTTATATCCTTTCTGAACTGTTGCTTCTTGTGTTCACACATATAAAATTTAAATCGAATCTCAAGAGAATCAGACAATTTCTTTCCGGTTTGAATTGATGGACGGTAATAGTCAATAAGTAGGCCAAAAGGAATTTCGAAATCATCTCATATTTTACTAAATCAGTTGTAAACGTACCTCTGTCAGTAGAGGAAGAGTTTGTTGGGTGTACTGCTAATGAATGACTTCCAACTTTTCCATTTCTATATGTATATTGAAAAAAATATATCAAGAAAATCCATTGATTATTAAAACAAACTAGTGAATTAAATTTTGGAAAAAATAAAATCTAACTTTATTATTAAGTATAATTATGCTTTGTAATACAGTCGACGCTCGATAATTCGAACCTCGAGAATTCGAATTTTTCGATAATTCGAACTCTTCAGCTGTTAACTTGGGTAAATCCAAAAAATGCTGTGTATTTTGATACGCTCTATAACTCGACATCCTTTTCGTAACAAGAGGGGAGAGAACGTTCTATAAATCGAACTAGGCCACTTATCCTCATTATAATTCGATTTTTTTTTTAATTAGGTATGTTATTCTCTATTGCAATGTTAATACATATGTAATTTTTTGTTCTTTTTCGTCGTTTTCATTATTTTTACTTTTTTACTTGAGGCTATATATAAAATTTATGTAAGCTCATATATATTTTCAAAAATATAATAAAAACTCTTAATAATTCGATTTTTTTTCTTTCCTCTTGATAATTCAAACTTCTTGATAATTCGAAGTCTCGATAATTCGAATTTTTCTTGTAGTCCCTTGGATTTCGAATTATCGAGAGTCGACTGTATTTAATTGTTGATTGAAAATGTTTTCTTGAATTAGACCTGATGATGATAACATTAATACAAAAGCCAAAGCTCTCACAAGTGAGGATAAAAGCAATTGTTGGAATTAACTTCAGAATGATTATCGAAAATTGAATTTACCCACTAGGTGTATAATACTTTAACATCATTCTGACAGTAAATGCACAATGTATATCTAGCTTTAACAGAGGAAGCCCTCTTGTCTTTCCAACTTGTGTAAAGTTCTTTTCCTATTTAAGCTCTTAGGGCCGGTTGTATGTCGCAAAGTAAATGCTTTTTACCACTAACACAGGGTAGATGGTAAATGGAGGGACTGGGATGGCCAATCAGATACCAGGCACTGTCTGATTAAGAGCTGATTAGATTTTGGTGCATATCGATCCAAAATTAAGGGGGGGGGGGGTTAAAAATTAAAAATCTAGGCCATTTGAGCAAACTCAACCAAATTTAGTATACACAATCAGTGGGACCCCAGAAATCAAAAATTCAAAAACTAACCGCCCAAAATGTGGTGGTGGGGGGGGGAGTCACAAAATGAAAATCTAGGCCCTTTTACCAAACTCAACCAAATTTTGTATACATAATCAGTGGGCCCCCAGAAGTCTAAAAATGCAAAAATTAACCTCCCGAAAAAGGGGGGGGGGTGTAGGGTCAAAAAATGAAAATCTAGGCTCTTGTACCAAATTCAACAAAATTTTGTATATTAATCAGTGGGCCCACGGTTATCTAAAAATGCAAAAACTAACCGCCCAAAATGGGGGGGGGGGGTAAAAAATCAATATATAGGCCCTTGTACCAAACTCAACCAAATTTTGTATACATAATCAGTGGGCCACCAGGAGTCTAAAAATGGAAAAACTAACCCCTCCCCTACATGATTATAAATAATTTTATTAAATATTAAATATAAGTGAGGTGCCAGGTTGTATGGTAAAGTCAAGTGGATGGCCACATCAGAACACGTCAGCTTATTTCATTTACTTCCCATATCACAAAGACGTATTCTACATCAAATAGTAACCAAGTACCTACTATTGCGACTCGCATACCGAGAGTTTCATACGTAATATCTACCTATTTAAACGTTAATTAACAAATTCTTATTTAAAGATAATTTAATAATTTTTAGTTCTATTATATTATAATATATGTTCCAAACTACTTCTCTTGGCAAAATAACTATTTTTAATACTGGCGGGGGCGGACCGTAGAATTCAGTGGGCCCCTGGGTTAACACTACTTGAGGGCCAATTAATCAAACTAATTGCCATTTAATCAAAAACTGTTTTCTATAATGATGTATACGGTATAGGAAAAAATTAAGACAATAAAATATTTTATTTATTTAGATACACAAACAGCAACTATAAGACATTATTACAAAATAAATTTACAGGCTATGTATAGTTATGTTATTTTTTTTTTTTTTTTTTTTTTTTTTTTGGCTTTTCGGTCCTTCTAGCCATAAGCCTAATTACGATACTAGATATATTTTTAAAATTTGTCTCTACCCCCGGGGGTCAGATTTTGGCTGGCTGCCTCGAGTCGGATTCGAACCCGGGTCTCCTGGTTAGCTCGCTGTCACGCTACCGACTAGCCTATCGACCCCCCATAGTTATGTTATATAAATTATAAAGCAACCTTTCTGCATTTCTGCGGTGCAAATTCCTTTATTTGCTCATCAAATTGTAAGTCCTTTGTTGAATCACAATTTATGGAAAGAACTGGTAAATAATTTAGTCGATTGTTCGACATTGTTGTCATATATTTGTTTTCTATATACTCCATTTTAATTCGCAATATTGTTCATTGTCTTCAATGGGGGCTGGAGGCCCTTTATTATCCACGGGGCCCTGGGCTGCAGCCCAAAAGCCAATTTACAGATCCGCCCCTGAATATTGAAATTATTATTAAACAAAAAGTGTACTATAAGGCCCTCCAACGCCATCATTTTATAGTGAATTAAATTTAAAAATAATTAGCCTAATTCACCTTAATGTGTTCTTTACAGGATATCTCACAGGCCATATAAAAAAATACTTTTTTATTTTCCGCCCACAAAAAATTCGATCCTCTCCAAAATAATCACCCGATTAAAATTTTAATTCAATTTGTCAAAATTTATGATTTTTGTCTGTCTGTCTGGATTCTGATACCAAAGATAACTAAAAAAACGAAAAACCTAAAGACTTATTTTCAAGAAACAAATGGGCTTTCAAATATTCAACACCTCCCTTCACGATATAATTAGATAGTTATAGAAGATACGCATTCACCAATTTGTTTATCCCTATGACTTCTAGAGACTAGAATTCCCTTCCCGCAACCGGCTTTTCAGCGATATATAGGTACAGATGGTACACGCATCCAAGATATCCTTCAGCACCGATCCAATCCATGAAAAATATTTTTCTATTTTCATTCTTCTTTTTACAATGTTCAATCCGGACTAGAGAGGTTGCACGTTCTTGTATCAATATCATTAAAAAAAATCGTTCTTGTTCCAAAAATGTTTGTATTTAAAAAACGAAGAACGTGATAGATTTCAGGCTTCTTTATTCTAGCTTCAGAACTTTTGATTTAATAAAAAAAAAATAAAAAATAAAAAACTTCCCAACTCTTAAACGGTTTGTAGCTAAATCGACTGAAATGTGATAGACGATCTCTTTTAATAATCAGCACTTTATTGCTGAATTTTAATTTTATTCCTCAAACTGTTCTCTGACAAAAACAATTCTCCAATCTGTGGTGAGAGTTTAAAATAATTACTTCTCAAATTTTACACGTATTATATTAGCTTCACCTGTATGTATCTATCAATGTCGCTTTTGTTCTGTTAAATTCCGAAAACTTTTCTCTATAAAAATAATTAAGACTAAAAAGTAAAAAAATAAATTATATTTTAAAAAAACTAAAAAACACGTTTCTAAAAAGTACAAAAAATGTAATACTTAATCAAAAAGTGTGGGGCGAAGAAACATGTACTTTAAATTATTTTTGCACCACGCTTTTTGATTAAGTATAACATTATTTTGTACTTTATAGAAGCGTGTTTTTTAGTTTTTTTAAAATATAAAATATTTTTTTGCTTTTTAGTTTTAATTGTTTTTATAGAGAAAAGTTTGCGGAATTTAACAGAATGAAATGTATTTATTTTTAACCGACTTCAAAAAAGGAGGAGGTTATCAATTCGACTGAATTTTTTTTTTCTCTATGTTACCTAATATCTTCCCCAATTGTGAACCGATTTTGATGATTTTTTTATGCATTGGGTTCAGTATAGTTTCCGATTGGTCCCGTTTTTTTCTCATTGATATTGGACCTTTTTTGTTATGTTTGTTCAGGCATAACTTCTTTGTTTATGAACCGATTTTAATGATTTTTTCTGCGTTTGGATCAGTATAACTCCAAGATAGTCAAGATACCTAACTATTTATTTATTTTATGTATGTTCAGCGATAACTTTTTGCCACGTCGATCGATTTCGATGATTCTTTTTTTATTGGAAAGGGGGTACCTTAGGGGGGGGGTCCCATATTTATTTGGTCAAGTTCTGATGATGTGATCAATGACGAAATAACGCAAATCTCCAATTCTTATGAGCAAATAATCGAAATTACAATAAATAAAATCTTATATAAAAAAATCTTAAAAAATTCATTTAAAACCCGCAAACATTTCAAAAGAATTTCTATATTTATGAATAGAATTTTATTATCATTTTCTGATTCATTCGCCCGACGCTTTCTCTTACGAGATGCATGCAAGGTATTATATTAAGTCACTATTAATAACATAACTAAAAAGAGAAAAATAAAAATAATTTTTATAAAAAAAAAAAAAAAAATAAAACCGACTTCAAAAAAATTAAATGCAACAAATAAAATAATAGGAACTCAAAAATCAAATAAAATGCACTAAAAGGTATAAAATAATTATCTAATTTAGTAACAACTAAACGACGAAATATTAACATGAAATCACTTTTTGAAGTGGGTGCTAAACAAACTAATAAGCGAGCATACCCGCCAAACGTACTAAGTAAGTCCGTCGAGTTCGATTCATAAAATGTATATTTTTGGCACCGACTTCAAAAAGTGATTTCATGCAAATATTTCGCCGTTTAGATGTAAAGTAAATTAGATAGTTAGTGCATTTTATTTGATTTTTAAATTCCTATTATTTTATTTGTTGTATTTAATTTTTCTGAAGTCGGTTTTATTTTTATTATAAAAATTATTATTATTTTTATATAAATTCATTTAAAAGTAGGTAAACAATTATTTTTATAGAGAAATGTTTTTGGAATTTAACAGAACAAAAGTCACATTGATACATAGACAGATATATACATACATACAGATGAAGCTAATATAAAGCGTGTAAAAAGTACAAAATAATGTAATAATCATAAAGTCAAAAAGCTTGAGGCACTTTGTCGAAATTAATTAAAAGTACATGCTTCTGCACCCCACACTTTTTGACTTTATGTTTATTACATTATTTTGTACTTTTTAGAAGCGTGTTTTTTAGTTTGTTTTTTTTAATATAATTTATTCTTAATACTTAAAACTTTGTACTAATTGGGTACTCGGATAATTTTGGAAGGGGCACACCGATGTGGAAACTTGTTGAAACACTGTACTAAATGAACAAAGGATGAATTGTTTCTGAGGTGCTTTATGGACTGAGGCTTGTTTCTTCCATTTGTCGTGTCCATCAGTGATCAGTCAGTCAGTTCATTTGTGATTTGTCCATCGTTGGTTTGGCCGGTGGCCGAGTGGGAGCCGATGAGCCCAGGGGTTATAACCTCAGTCCGTTTGGCCACGTTGCCAGATCGCAGGTTGGTTCAATCTGCTTGCTCCGCTTCCCTCCACGCGTCCGACCCACTGCTACTATTACCCCCACCGTCTCTCCTAAGCTATCTGAAGACGTCCTGTGCTGTACACGCGACCATCATCGGCTAAAAGCCTCTTCTCGTTACGCCTGGAACGATGCAACCCGCTAAGACCATTGGCCAAATCTCTACCTAATACATCCTGTTCAAAGCCTTCAAGTTAATCTGAAAATCTTAGAAAATGCCAACGAAAATTGATCAAATAAATTCAACCATTATATTTTAAAATAAATCACGGATTTATGATTATTCTGATTTATATGATTTTACTTTACCATACAGGGTATGGTCAAGTATTGTAATCGTGCATGA
Organism: Forficula auricularia; assembly: GCA_024734495.1. Taxonomy (NCBI): domain Eukaryota; kingdom Metazoa; phylum Arthropoda; class Insecta; order Dermaptera; family Forficulidae; genus Forficula; species Forficula auricularia. The sequence goes on along the minus strand of JALMQS010000085.1, from coordinate 8,762,306 downwards.
AAAAAAGTGTTTTTTTTGTTCTTTTTTTTCGAAATATCTAAAAAACGGCTGACACTATTTTGATTAAAAAAATTGAGCGAAACCATGGCATTTCGCTCTACAAAAAAGCTCTAATAAGTGAACATCGAGATAATAGTTGTTTTGTCAAAATGTCTGTTAGTCTGTCTGGTTGTCTGTTAGTTAGTCTGTGCGTTACCAAATTTTTGTGGACGAGCTAGCTCAAAAACTAGTGTGAATATCGAAACCAAATTACTCACGTAGTTTTGGTCCATTGAGATTAAAAGCTGATTAGATTTTGGTGCATATCGACCTAAAATTAAGGGGGGGGGGGGGGGGGTTAAAAATTAAAAATCTAGGCCATTTGTGCAAACTCAACCAAATTTTGTATACATAATAAGTGGACCCCCAGAAGTCTAAAAATGCAAAAACTAACCTCCCAAAATAGGGGGGGGGTCAAAAAATGAAAATCTTAGCAATTTACCAAATTCAAACAAATTTTGTATACATAATCAGTGGGACCCCAGAAGGATAAAAATGCAAAAACTAACCCCCCCCTACATGATTATAAATAATTTTAGGGGCCAGGTTGTATGGTAAAGTCAAGTGGATTGCTACATCAGAACACGTCATCTTATTTACTTTTAACATAAGAATAATGGAAAATTATTATTTCCAGAAAAATTCAAATTTTTCAGAAAAGTGATTTTTAGGAAATGTATGTTATAATTATCCTACTAGCCCGAAGAACAGCTAATTATGAAATTTTTTGACTAATATAATCAAAAACAAGCTCTCAAAGAGTCAGGACCCAGGCAGGCGATCACAATACTTCCCCATTTATTCTATAGAATATAAATTTGAAAATATAAAAAAAGTGACGAAACACTTTTTCAAAAATTATTTATACAGATTGAAGGAAAGGAGACAATAAAAGAGTGTGTCTTCTGCTGGAATTAAACATTTTATTTATAACGAGACTATAGTTTCGAGGGCTTTGCCCTCTTCATCAGTCGATTACAATTGATTCACAGGAATTAATGTTAACATTAAGATTAACATTAATTCCTGTGAATCAATTGTAATCGGCTGATGGAGGGCAAAGCCCTCGAAACTATAGTATCTTAACATTAATATTAATTCTTGTGAATCAATTGTAACAGACTGATGAAACTATAGCCTCGTTATAATTAAAATTTATAATTCCAGCAGAAGACACACTCTTTTATTGTCTCCTTCAATATATAAAAACGAGCTTTTCGTGCGTGCCTTCGGCGGGGGGGGGGGGGTCAAAAATTGAAAATCTTGGCCATTTACTAAACTCAACCAAATTTTGTATTCATAATCAGTGGGCCCCCAGGAGTCTAAAATTGCAAAAACTAACCTCCCCTCCCCTACATGATTATAAATAATTTTATTAAATATAAGTGAGGGGGCCTACACTTACAACTGATTGATAAATTGAAAACCTAGCATTATATTAACAAAATGAAGCGCTGATTAGTTTTTGGTACATATCGGCCCACATTCATTAGTACTTTATTTCAGGAGTTTTTTCTAAATATTTTGAAAATGACTAAATCAATTTTGATGAAATTTAATATTGTAATTAAGTACCTTGAGGACCACAAAAAGGTCATATAAAGTTTTTTTGTAAAATTATATTTTAAAGTACTTTATCATAGAATAAGATAGTACATTGGATAAAGTTTAGCAACGATCCGTTGCAGTTTATTTATTTAAGCACTAGACTGTATTAGTGAATTCTACTTCTGAAAAAAACTCAAAAAATTAAATAAAAATTTATTAATGTAATTATTTATCTTCAAGCTCCCCCTCCCCCTTGAAAAATTTTCTGGGACCCCCTGCGACGATTGAACTTGTCCAATGTTAATTGTCATATAATTATTTATAAATAATTTACTCTGAGCTTTGGAGATTGTTATTTAAATTCCTTATAAATGCGTCAATGGCAACCCACTTTAAATTTGATATTACATTTCTAAACTCTATGGATTTCAAGGACATTTATTTTCGAACGATTCACATTTAATCTTTATTCATTTCATTTCGAACAATTTCATTTATCCAATGGATTAAAATTCACACTCTGTCTAAATAATTTTATTTCAATGCTGAAAGTGTACTCAGCCCCTTATTATTCAATAATATGCAATAAAAATAAAAATCGTAAATTCACTTTGTCAATTGTTGTTTGTTTCATTTTAGTTTACATTACAATAAATTGTTATTATTGTTAATTAACATGGAAAACAGTGTCCAATGAACTGATAATTCATCATCAATCATAGAAATATACATATTCATGAAGTTATTCTAGCAATGTAGAGAAGTGGGGAGTCAGAGGCCAAACCTTCCCTTTCAAAGGTCAAAAAATAATGCCAAAAAGAACAAAATTAGCTAATTAAAATTCAGTATTCTCTGTGAACTCCTGAAGATGGGCTCGTACCCCGAAATATATATAGTCATGCTAACAAGCGTCTTTTATTTTTGTAAAACCTATCTAGAATTTTATATTTTTAAATTTTCTTTACTTTATTTAAATATGTTTCACCAAAAACCTACACTATTCTTCCTTAACAAAAATGATTAAAATTCAATAAAAATGTAACCCATTAAAATCTCTTTTTTACTTTATCCAATGCGAAGCATCGGGAAAGTATTTTAATCGGTCTCGCGGCAAGCGCGACTTCAAAGGGTCCTCAGGTAAAGACTACGGAACCCATGAACTCAATTAAAATCGCAAATTGTAGTTCAATTAGGTTGAATTTTAGCACGTGACGGTTTTGCCAAAAATTGCATGGGGTCTCGTCGAGAGGCCAAAAAGTGCGATTTTTTTCATTTAGGGCGTGCGAATGGATGGATGGATGTTATCGTTCTTTTAGCCCACTATTTTTGCTGTCACATACGACCCATGCCATCAATTATCTATCCGAATTATGCATCTTAGATACTGTGGGTTAAATTTTATAGTGCATATTTTTTTATATTTGAAGAATATTGCATACATAAAGGATTTTTTACAAATATTGCATATTTCACTCCAATTACATATGTAATTGTATATATTTTTTTAATACGCAATATTATTGTCCATTGTCTTCAATGGGGGCCTGGAGGCCCTGGGTTGTAGCCCAAAAAGCCTATATATAGATATGCCCCTGTTCCCCGGAATAAGCCCGAGATATGGTAGACTAGATTAGAACGCCATTTTTATTCTCTTAAAAAATCCGACCACTAGATAAATATACTACGTTCAGCGGGCGAAAGTCACCGGGAGGAAACGTCTCTAAAGGCATCATAACCTCTGCCCTAGCGTGTATCTAAAAGGAAATCTCCCTCTGATTAGCTAATATCTTCCAATAAGAGGAAACCCAGCGAGCGGTGCTCGCCTACTCACGATAGTTCTATTGGCTGTTGTAGAGGGGTGTGGGCTAAGCCACTTTTAAAATAAAGCGATTGGCCAATGACAATGACTGATTGTCCGTTAGTCTGTGCGTTACCAAATTTTTGTGGACGGGCTAGCTCAAAAACTAGTGTGAATACACACGTAGTTTTGATCCATTGAGATTAAGAGCTGATTAGATTTTGGTGCATATCGACCCAAAATTAAGGGTGGTGGAAGGGGGGTTAAAAATTAAAAATCTAGGCCGTTTGAGCAAACTCAACCAAATTTTGTATACATAATCATTGGACCTCCAGAATTCTAAAAATGCCAAAACTAACCGCCCAAAATGGGGGGGGGGAGGGTATAGGGTCAAAAATTGAAAATCTTGGCCATTTACCAAACTCAACCAAATTTTGTATACATAATCAGTGGGACCCCAGAAGTATAAAAATGAAAAAAAATAACCGTCCCCCTACATGATTATAAATAATTTCAGGGGCCAGGTTGTATGGTAAAGTCAAGTGGATGGCGACATCAGAACACGTCAGCTTATTTTTATTATTATTATTTTTTACGAGGTAAATAATTTTTTTATTTTTTTTTTAAGTTACTCGGAATATATTATTCTAACAAATATTAATTTTTCATCAAGATGGTGAAAGTCCTTCAATGAAAAAAATAAAATAATGACCATTTTTCCACCCTTTCCCATGCTACTATATGCACAAAATTTCGTTTTCAATTGCAATTATTTCATGTTTGCTGTGGAAAATGGTCTTCAAATTTTAACAGAGTGTTTATTATGCTTTTAATGACTTATATCCCAAGTTTCGAATACTTCTTGAACTTTTGCATTTGTGAAAGGACTACCTTAAGACGGATATAGTAGGGGAATATTTTTGTCCGATTATGATGAAGAGGTGAAATAATAGGTTTGGAACAAATGGAGGTTATCAGCAATGTCAAACCAGTCTTCAAACCTTGCGATGACTGTATTTGAGCTATTTATGCATAGGTACTATGAAATATTCACCTACTTAATTTAAGACTTGATATTTCAAGTTTTAGTTATTTATTCATTTTCTTCAAGATAAATTTTATCTAATATAATTAATTTTAGAGATAAAATTGCAAACTTCTCACAGTGTGTTAAATATAAAATGCTCAATTTGAATTACAAAATAGTCATTTGTATAAAATTTATTCAACTTTAAGCACGATGTTTCGATTAGATCGGGGTTTGTTAAGCAGCTTTATTAGCCAGTTATTATTACAAAATTTTCAGAGTAATTTTGAATGTATGTAAACAACCATCACTTAAGTCTTATTCATCAATTATTGGGAAACCAAGACTTTCTATTATTGAAAAATTTTACAGGAAATGTGTATGAGATTATATAAAATCAATAGCCATAATCTCTGAAATCCGGATTAATTATGAATATTAAAGAATTAAAAATTCTTCACTATTTCATTATTCTTCGTTAAATTGAATCATTATTCTTATAGGATTTCAACCAATTGATTGATCACACATCTATTTCGAATATTATTTTTGAGTTGAAAAATTAAATTAATTAATTGAATTTATCTTCTTACTGATGCTATTATCAAGCAAACTGCGTGAATACTGCTCTCTAACCCAGTGTTTCTCGATCTATGTGCCGCGAGCGTTTTTGACAAATAATTAAAATTGCATGGGTTTTGTAAATAGTATTTACCTATAATTACTTCATTTTTTACTTTACCATACAGGGTATTGTCAAGTATTGTAATCGTGCATGAAAAAAGTGTTTTTTCCTTCTTTTTTTCGAAATATCTCAAAAACGGCTGAAACTATTTTGATTAGAAAACTTGAGCAAAACCATGGCACTTCGGTCTACAAAAAACCCTAATAAGTGAACATCGAAAAAATTATATTTTTCGAGATAATAATTGTTTTGTCAAAATGTCTGGTTATTCTGTTAGTCTGTGCGTTACCAAATTTTTGTGGACGAGCTAGCTCAAAAACTAGTGTGAATATCAAAACCAAATTTCACACGTAGTTTTGGTGCATTGCGATTAAGAGCTGATTAGATTTTGGTGCATATCGACCAGAGAGGTGGAGAGGGGTTAAAAATTAAAAATCTAGGCCATTTGAGCAAACTTAACCAAATTTTGTATACATAATCAGTGGACCCCCAGAAGTCTAAAAATGCAAAAACTAACCGCCCAAAATGGGGGGAGGGGGGGGGGTCAGAAAATGAAAATCTTGTACCAAATTCAACCAAATTTTGTATACATAATCAGTGTGCCCCAGAAAACTAAAATTGCAAAATCTAACCGCCCAAAATGGGGGTGGGGGATGAAATTCTAGGCTCTTGTACCAAACTCAACCAAATCTTGTATACATAAACAGTGGGCCCCCAGAAGTCTAAAAATTCAAAAACTACCCCCCCCCCCCTACATGATTATGAATAATTTTATTAAATATTAAATATAAGTGAGGGTCCAGGTTGCTTGGTAAAGTCAAGTGGATGGCCACATCAGAGCATGTCAGTTTATTTTCTAGAGGTCACCATGAATCAATACTACAATTTGTGACTTTGATTGAGACCATGGGTCCGTAGTAAATCTCCCTCTTCTGGATATCTCATTTCACTAATCCCAATAATGTCTAATTTGTGTCTATACATTTCCCGCTTTAAATTCACTAGTTTATCTACTCCCGTTAGCGTCCTAACATTCCACGTTCCGACTCGTAGAAAGTCATTATTTATTTTTCACTTTATGATGGTCTCTCCTCGGGTAGCCCTTCCCGGAGATCCGAACGAGGGGATAGTTTACTTCCGGAATTTTTTACTCGAAGAGAAATCGTTATGATGCATATTCTCGAGATTTGTAATGTGGTGGTTTCCCGTTGCCTTCCACATGGTGAAGAGAAGAAAAATGAAAAAGGAAATCAACTCCTAGCCCTCGAACACCTAATAGCGTCGGGGCCGGTAAAAAAACAAGAGTTGGCCAAGGGAGGCCGTATAGGAAAGAGAAAAGAGAAGCCTGACACAAGTAAGTGGAAGCAATGTCAGACTTAGCTCGGATAACCCCTGGTCGCAATCCACGTACTCATCAGAAATGAGTTCCTGAGGTATTCTAAAAAGAAATTTTAATTAATTTCCTATTTCTCCATAGATGATGGTCTTACTAACAGACCTTGAAAAATCATTCATTTCTACTTGCGACTCTACAATTAAGCACCTAAAATCATGGCCCCACATGAAATTTCGCTCCGGGATCCAATATCTTATGAAATATTATTAAATTTTATGAAGTGGAAAAAGATGGTCACCCTATGCCTAGAATGGGTTTTATTTTTTGTTATTTCGCCAATCTCTGTGGCGTGTTGTGCTTGTGCGTTGTTATTTTAATGAAAAATATAGTTTACTGGATAAGGTCCTAAAAATAAAAACTAAACTAACATAAACTATAATTATTTTTACTTTGCAATGATACTAAGAGTAAATGCGTAACCTATAAATGAAAGCGAAAGTAATTTTTCAATCTAATTTTATTTACATTAACAACATACAAAGTCTAAGTTTCTACTTGTATCCATTGAAGTATAGTCACATGGTCATGAAGAATTACTGAATTTATATTAAAAAGACCCTGCACTAAACTCTACAATTTTACCACGTTTGTATTAAGTAGCTTTCTTGTTTGTCTGTTCGGTACAAATTTCGCTTCACGGCAACTCCCTTCAGATAGCTTACATTACAATCCTAAAATCATAGCAATTGCATACTCTACAGGCGTTACCACTGAAATATTATTTTTGTTCTAGTTTTCGAAATTTTAATATATATATATTATATATAAGGAGTATTGTTTTTCACTCAATGACGTAATTTGAAATGTATAAATCATGGAGTAAAGTTACCACGTTTTTATTAACTCGCTTTCTTGTCTGTCAACAAATTTTGACTTTAAACTTCAAACATAGCTCAGAACTGGTTGACAATGATCAATATAAATAAACCCGTTTTCTTGTATATTTGTTTGTTTGTCTGTCAGGTATACATTTTGCAATAGATTCAAAGGATTCCGAATTCTAGCGTTATAAATCTGTATCTATAGGAGAAATTATTTTATACTTTTTAGTCCGTTTTAAAAACGCGATATATTATTTTTTTTATATTTAAATAATTATTCTGGCTTATTTCCAGTTCCGTTACACTAGCTGTCTTTCATCTACCTACCCTAGTTCAAATTTTTATTTATTCCATTTCATGATTGTGGTGGTTGGTGTTATCGTCTGTTAAACAATAATTTTTACAGTTAACAAATATTTTTCAAAGATTTTTTTTCTAGCATACCCCCTTGAAAAAAATGTCACGCCCAGGACCCGCGTGTGCACTTGGACCTCCTTGTAGGGGCCATGCCTAAAAGTCAATTGTGTCTGTCATTGATCACACCTTCTTACAACTGAGCACAATCCTAAATTTAGTGCTTTTTTTCTTTAGATTTGGCAGGTGAGCCATAAAGTGAATTTTATTTGATCTCTCACCCTTAATCTCCATCGATTTACCCCTTTTCTTATGGCTACCTAGTATTTGTATCTCATTTTTTTAGGTGTATTATTTCCCATTATTTATGTTTCAAGCGCCTAAAAGAAACTCTGAATAATATAATATATATTATATATAGAGGTATAGTGAAGTATTGTAATCATGCGTGAAAGTTTAGAAAACTACTACTATTTTGATAAAAAAAAATGAGCGAATTCACCCCGTTTTGTTCTACAATAAGCCTTATATAATAAACATCGTATATTTTAAGGGATATTAATTATTTTTTCCGAATGTCCTTAGTTCTTTTCTTACCAAATTTTGATTGCGGTCTAGTTCGAAAACCAATGAAGGTACCAAAATGAAATAAAAAATGTAGAAATTTTAAATTGAGATTAAGAGGTGATTAGAGTTTGGTTGAAATAGAACAAACAATTAGTGGGGGGGGGTGACAATTTTAACCCTTCTTTTCTGTTTAAACCAAACATTGTAGTTAGCCTCAAAGGCCTTAGGGAACTATCAATCTAAACATCAGTTTAATTCAGGGTCAGATGTATGGTATAGTCAGATGGAATTTTTATATAAGTATTTAAATGTTATAATTTTCATTTGGCTCAATAATTTCCCTGTTAATTTTAGATCAATAGTGGAAATGCAAAAGATATTTAGAATTAAAAACTTCATCAAATTGTTCGATTTGGGAATATTATGAAAATGTAGAAAAGAGCATGGTTTCATTTAAAGCTATCCCGAAATCTCCGCGACTACTTTAGCTTACTAACTACTTGAAATTTGGTATGTAGTTTAATTTTAAGATCTGAATACTTGTCAAGAAAATTTTTTAAATATTCAAATTGTAAAGGAATGAAACAAGGAAAAAGGTTTTCATCGATTTTCATTACGATTTCTCTGGATCTGTGCTAGAAACCTGAAATTTTTTTGAAAATTACTTTTAAGACGTAAACAGTTCATGAAACAGGATGAAAAGAGCTTTTACAAGATTTTGCTTTTAAATTTGATTATTTTAAAAGATTTTCTTACTTTTACGTCTTAAAACTAAACTCCGTCTAATTTTTAGTTTTAAGCCATTTTCTACCTTTTCATAATATTCCCAGATAAATCAACTAACCTTGAGATAAGTGTGAACCACCTTAAGTTAATGTCACAAATGGCCACAAACTGACAGCTTAAGGATAAATTGACTTCCAATCAAATTTAATATGCTAGACAAACCTGCCCTATGCAAACTAGATAAGGTTAAAACTGATTTAAATATTTAATTATGCAACGATTAAATTCTCTCTTTTCTGTTTTGTTGAAAAACCCAAAACCTTTGTTTTTTATTATCTTGTTAGCAATGTTTTATATTTGTATTCTTTTTTTATTTTACAGGTGAAAGTACTCGACATGAATTCCAAGCAGAAACGCGAATGTTACTCGATATCGTTGCCCGTTCACTATATTCGGATAAAGAGGTAAATAACAGCCGAACACTACTTGCTTTTCTTATTCATTATAAATCGTAATTTCAGGGGTGATCACAGGAGGGGGTTTAAGACGCAGAGCGCGTCATTGAAATTTCTGGGGCCGGGGGAGGGGGTGAAAATTGTTGCATTTTACCATTAAGTATATGGTAAAAATAAAAACGGCCAATTTTTATAACTTCAAAAAAGGTAGGGGATTACATTTCATGGAACTGGGCACCCCCGATAATTTATTAATTCTTTAGATTTAAGTACTTTTCCATATAATTAATACCTAATTAAATTTGACAATTTATTCAAATAAATCAAGTATATAATTTTCCAGCATACAAATACACTGGTATAGTCTAACAAACATTCTTAAACCAATTAATCTAAAAACAATTCTATCATTCATGGTTGCTTCTGATAATGTATTAACTTACAAAATTATATCAAACAGAATCCATTGTCCAGAACTAAAGTCTCTTTTTATTTTAAATAATCCTACATATGTACCAATCACGCGTCACGCTGAGAATAATCCAATCTATAGACTCTGTGTTTGCTATAACGCTCTTTCCTCAAGAATTAGTGTAATAGATTTGGCTTCTCATCCTAATAGAGTGACTAAAGCAATTAAAGAAAATACGCTATGTTATGATTAAGCTTTAAAGTTCAAAGTTCATTTGTTTGTTATTTACAGAATTTATATTCACTTAACATATTACCTATTGTATCTCTCTGTCTTTCTACATTATATTGTATAATATTATGTTTAAATGTAATCAATTTGTAAAGGCCTCTTGCCGTCAAAAAAAAAAATGTAAACTTTATGATTTGAAGACTTGAGGGATATAAGGGTGTGAAATTGAAATATGATAGTAGAGAGGATAGGACTTTGCCGAATGTGCAGCGAAAAGAAAATTTAAAAAATTAAATTACTATTTAAAATTTTTTAACTAGTATTAAACTTCGAGTATATTTTCCCTTTATTACACGACATTTTACTTATATGACAACGTGGACCTCTTTCTCTATCATTCTATATATTAAGTAACTATATCATAAAGGAATTGACAAGATGTCAATTTATAATCTAAAGTGCAGGTAATCGACCAATCAAGAAAGAAAAATGAAATCTCTAGAAATGGCAAAGTGATTGATGATTTGTGATTTAATGGATAAAAATGGAAAAGTGATAGATGAACGAGAGGATGAATTTCTATTATTAGAAAAAATTGATTAAGAGATTTTGATGCATTGGCAACAAGAAAAGGGAAGGAAACTTTTCAATTCTAGATAATAGGGATTTTTGCACATCTGCCTCTGACATCGCAAAGTTTTTCTCACTTGATTTAGAGGTCATTCAGGTAGATCAATCGCAAACCCCCAAAAATCTACTTAATTACTTAAATTTATTAATTTTAATCCCTTTTAATTAACAAAATACTATATTATTTTGATATAATATATAAACATATTAATATTTTTAATAATTTCAATAAATTCTTGCCTACATTAACAAATTTCCTATGTTAATTTCTAAACATTTTAAATATGTATAAAATATTTCCACCAAATACATTTCTGTTAAGAAAGGCCTAGTTCGAATAATATAAAAAGTAGGACGTCTAAAGTACCTACCGTCAAATTCAACCTCACCATTAGTAATTGAGTCGAGAAAATAGTAATTTCAATTAAAAAACATGTTTTATACAGTCTAAGGTATTCCACAAACTTAGGTGCAGCAGGGAGGCTTTGTGTTTAAAAATATCTGAAATCGAAGAAAAATCATTTTTTATCTTTTCTGTTTGAGGGTCTGACTAGATCAGTGTTTCTCAACGTGGGGCCCACGCCCCACAGGGGCCAATTCGATTGTTAAGGGGGGCAATTCGAAAATTAACTCGACCAGAGCTAAAGCCTATGGCGACTTTCAGTCACTACTCGAGCCTATCAAAGAATTAAAAGGAAGAAAAAAATTTCAAATGGAAAAAATATGTTATGCGGTGGGGAAAATGTGCCAAATTATACATAAACATGCATCCTTTAGTCTATAGATTAATTTAACACATACTTTATATATACTATAAATATTGAAAATTAGTGAATTATCTTAGGATTAACAAAAATAAATAAATATATAAGAAGAAGAAAGGAAGAGAGCAAAACAGTAAAGCTCAAAGTAACTAATTAAATTTAGTTTTAGTTTAAATATAAAAATCTACAATATTAGTTAACCTTATTTGAAAAAATAATAGTTAACAAAATTTGATAGTATGTAGCTAAAGCAAGATATAGAATACACTTAAATTGTAGAACCATACAAAATACTAATCAACAAAATTTTGTTTCTGTAACTTATATATTTATATAAATAATAAAAAAATAGATCTTTTATAAGCAATTTTAGATAGGAGGCATAAGAATTTTAGAAAGGGTTAGGTGAGGCTTGGTACAAACATAAATATGTAGTAGAAAAGAAATGATGGTTGATAATGATTTTTCTCTACCTTTCAGAAATGTTTAAACACAGTAATTATCAAAAAACAATTCAATACATATCATTAAATTATTTGTTAGAGGCTACAGTTTCGAAGGTTTGGCCTTCATCATCAGTCTTTTTAAATATAAATATTTGATCTGTTATTTATTATGGCTTAATTAGCTGATTGAATATAGAAAATTCCTTTTGTTTTTATAGAAAGATAGCTACATAAACGATCGTAGCTGGCTAGTATCTGACGTCTTTAATCAAACCATGAAAAAATGCAATGTTTCGTCTGATACGGTTGCCTAAATACAGGCGTTGCCATCAAGTGCTGCCATCTACTAATCTTAGAGTGGCAAAATTGGTAAATAGTTAGAAACAATATTTAAGCAATAAGAATAATTTCAATTATGTTATATAATTCTCTAGAAAAATCTTACATATTTCATAAAAAAAAAAAAATCTGCTCTTAAATATAAGATCAGCTCCACTGGAGGAATAATGAATAGAAAACCTCCAATACTGTTTAAATAAAAAAATGAAAGAAAATGTGCTTTTTAGTCTTTTATTCTGATGAGTTGGAAAAGAGCGATGGAATTGGGCTTGAAAGCTGAAAACCACTGGATTTCAAACTTTTCAATTAAATTGACCAGCTTAATATTACAACGGGTTAGTTTTCGTAGACAGGGTTTTTTTAGCGATGTCCTCTCCTCTTTGCAACATTTTCTTGAGATCTCTAGCAACATGTGTGTTTTTTTTATGAGGTGAGAGATCCCATAATCAATCCTTTTTAGTCGTCTCTTTGACAAACAGGGCATACTGTGAGCCAATTCTAGCCCCGGTCCACAGGGGAACTCTCGGATAATTTCTACCCAAAACTTTAACTTTCAACGTAGAATAGTTGTTCCTTTAGTATTAGATCAAATGAAATAAATTAAAAAAAAAAAAATTATTTAATCGAGGAAAATGACAAAAAAGTGCGTGGATAGAATAACCTCTCTTCCTTTATAGCACCTAAGGCAAAGATTTCAAGTACAAGTTCCGACCTGTTTTAGACTAGTAGAAGTTTTCTTAATTTCTATTATTCTAGGAACGCTCTTTTGACTATTGCACTTGGACTAAATTGATACTCGTTAATATATTTATACTCGATTAGAATACCAAGAGGGCCGAATTTCTCCGACTGATATTCAATGCACAATTGTCAAAAGCACTTTTTAAACGATTTTATTATTTTATTATTATTATTATTATTTTTAAGAGTAGTTAGATGGCAAAAATTTGAATACTCGATTTTAATGTTATTTTCTCCTCCGAAACCAGCGAATCGTTAATGAGTTTTTAATTAATCAACCAAATGAACATAAATATATAGGTGTACTAGCTGGAAGGCCCGCCTTCAACCCTGCGCACCACACCCCCGCCTAACCCCCTGACTCCACACCGCACCCTGCACCCCCACCCTACTCCGCCTCACTCCCTCACCTCACCCCCATCCCGACCCGCGCACCCCATACCCTAACACATCCCCACTCCATTCCACCCACGCACCCACCCTCCGCACCCAGTTTTTGCATTTCTAGCCTTCTAGTGACCCACAGATTATGTATACAAAATTTGGTTGAGTTTGCTCCACGAGAAAGAATTTTCATTTTTTTCACATTTTTTTCACCCTCCTCCCCTTTTTGGGTGGTTTTTTGGGGAAATTTTGTTAAACAAAAGTTGTCAGAAATCACATCCCCCTACAACTTTGTTTATCATAAAATTTGCCGTAGGGTTAATAGTTTAGGAGTTATTTGATAATTTTCATTCGTGTCACCCCCCCCCCCAAACCCCCTTCTGGGGTCAAAATATCAAAACGTTCTATAGCTAAAAACGTAAGTTAGAAGACATCTGATGTAAATATGAAATTTCATAATAATCCCTTCAGCCGTTTTTATGTGACTTTTCGGAAACCACTGAAACAGACATACATACAGACAGACATGCAGGCAGACAGACAGAACAGGCAGGAATTTTGTTGAGGGTGTTTTCGTTCATAACTTTGCTTGAAACGTGTGCAACCAAAATTTGGCGTGATTTGGAGCAATGTACAGACAAAACCTTATATATATATATATAGATTTAAAAAAACATTCTCTTATTTCAAATAACTAGGAACGGATTTTTGACTCTATTTAATTATTTATCATTTATAATGATTAATTCACAAAGTAACGAGCCTTGAAACTTTTTCCTCAAATTTTATTTTTCCTTTTTCACCCTTTTAAATTTCAATATTGTAAAAACATTGATTAGGTAATAACATAATGTAGTTGATAAAGCTTGAAATTTTGTGAATAACTTTATTAAGTGTCAAAATTTTATATATAAAATTATAATTATTATTGAACACGAACAAATAATATTAATATAATCGATGGCCTTATTCTTGTGATCGTTTTCAAGTATGAGCACACACTCCAATTGTTTGTTCCTTATGTTTTGCAAACCCTTGCTGATTAATTTATATATCTTTAATATTTCAAAGAAAATTAATGGTAAAAAAACGAATAAAAATCATTTTTATAAGTCTTTTATTTACATATTTATAAATGTTGTGGTTTTTTAATATTTTTAAATTATTTGCTTTTTTGTTTAAACTATACTAGGTTTTGCGATAAATAAATAAAATATCTTATATTTGACTTAACTTTCGGTACATTTAAATGTAACCTCATCCTAAGTCGAAGGGCATCTGTTTTACCAATTGGATAATACTAATTTCTCCTCCTCTCTCTTCTCACTTAATCCTTGACCCCATTCCATGGTCTCTTACGTTTAGAATCATATCACATAGATGCCCGAGACGATACGGGTTATAAATCTAATCATTTAAATTTTTGAATAACGATTTGGATAACTAAATGATGAATGAGTGGTAAGATGGTTGAAAGTTTATTTTCGGAAGGGAGTTGTAGATATGTTCCTAAGTGATTTTATAGAGGTCTAATATTATGCAGTATGGCAAATAAAGCTTGTCTATTTTTATTTTTTGTAAATTTAAAATTTTTCAAAATTTCGTGGGATGGATTGAACTCTTCGATTCAAAACGATGTCATATTGAGGTCATTAATGGGTCTAATCAGTGGTTCTCAGCGGGTCGCATACCATGGGGTATGAATGCCTGGCTTTCAATATTCAAAATAGCGAATTTTTTATTTTATTTGTTTTAACAAAACTGAACTATACTCAAAACTAATTATTTTGCTTTTGCTATTCTACCCACAAGTTTTTTAGAATTTTCTTGATTTAATATACCAATCAAATAATTAAATGATTAGATTCTGTTAATTTTATGAGTATGTTTATTGTCAATACTTTTTCTGTATATATATTAGAATATATTAGAATTTCGATTCTTAATTATTATTGATAGAAGGCTATGAAATCCAAGCAATAATTCACATTAATTTTTTCTCTTACTTATATTCCATTAATTAAATACCGATGTCAAATAAATAAAATGAAGGCAGGCCCTTCCCAAATAAATAAAAATATTTAAGTGCATATCGATGAGGCAGTCCAAAAAAAGAAGAAGATAATTTACCCTATCTTTTTATTCATAAAACCGACGTTTCGGAGGCTATTCCCTCCTTTTTCAGGGTTTTGAAAGGTCAGTGAAGGAAATCCAATGCGGCATTCCCCTCTGTCTTCTCTTTCAGTGGCAGTAACAATAATATATTGTATTTCATTCTCAGCAGAACTACACTATAATTCTGCTGAGAATGAAATACAAGATATTATTGTTACTGCCACTGAAAGCACGCTGGATCCAGACCTCTGTTTGGGGGGGCAGAGACGCCCCCCCCCCCACATAGAACTTTATTTTTTAAAATTTATTTAATGTTATAAAAAAAAATTAAATAAACCAATAAAAAATGTTGATCTCCAATGCTTTGGGGTTGGGGGGGGTGGAGACGCCCCCCCCCTATAGAACTTTATTTTCTTCAATTTTAAAATTTATTTAATGTTATAAAAAAAAAATTAAATAAACCAATAAAAAATGTTGATCTCCAATGCTTTGGGGGGGGGTCGCCCTCGTCTGTCCCCCTGGATCCGCGCATGACTGAAGGAGGAGGCAGAGGGAAATGTCGCATTGTATAATATTTCCTTCACTGACTTTTCAAAATCCTGAAGAAGGAGGGAGTAGCCTCCCAAACGTCGGTTTATGAATAAAAAGATGGTATAAATTATCTTCTTCTTTTTTTGGACTGTCTCATCAATATCCACTCAATTAATAAGTAGGAATATATTTTTATTTTTATTTTGCAGTACTAAAGCTTATGCTTATATTATTATTTCTACTTAAATACTTGAGAAACAGTTAACATTCTAGGGGGTTAGTCAAGAAAAATGGTTGAGAACCACTGCTTTAGATAGTTATATCATATTTGACAGTCAGCTGATGAAGCAGTTTGATTTGAAGTGGACAAACTGAATCTATGGCAAGAAAATAGAATAAAAATAATTTGAAGAGATTCATTCCACCCTAAATTACAAAGAAATGTAAATTGTATTATGTTTTATCTTTTAGCCCCATTTATTCAGATATTATGGATTAGTTAATATTCAGAGCTTTCAAATCTACAGCGTTGAATTTTTCACAAAAAATCAAAAGTAATGAAGGTTCATTTACCCTGGTGAGCCTGGATCATTTGTCTGAAGATTTAGAGCATAGAGGGAGAAAAAATTGGATAGACCTCCAAATTGGGAGTTGAAGCCAGAGGGCTTGCAATCTCATTCGCTCCCCGGGAAAAATCAACAAAAAATGCCAATATCCATAAATTGTCCAGTACAGACATTCTGCTGTTAGTCAAATTATTACTAGCTCAAAGCTCGTTCCCTTTTGCCTATTTGTAATATTGATCAATTGAATTCATATTCCAAATTTTATAAACGACCTTTAAAGATAAATGCCACAACGACAAAAATATACCTACTTGTCTTTATATACAATGGACTGCAAAAATAATATTTTTTTTCTTTTTTACATTTTATTTTAATTATATCTTTTTTAAATGCAGTGTAAATTTACCTTCCATTATAATTAATTTCTTTTATTTTTAAACTAAAAATAAATTATTTCTCAATGTATATTTAAATACGTACCTATATAGAAATTTTAATAAATTATAAATTTATTTATATTTAATTACAATAGAGCATCGATTATCCCAATATCGTCCGTCAATTGTTTCGGATAATCTACTGTATTTTATCATATAACTTCAATAAATTTGGCAATTTTAATAGAACATAATTTGAAGAAAAATAATTGTAATCAACTATTGACACGTTGATATCCTTGTGGAGAGCCTTTCCCTTAATAAATGACCATAACTATTATATATATATTTTCAATTAACTGAACTCCATGAAGTTAAAGGAAACATTTCCTAATCAAATTATAATTTTATTAATTTTTATGCGTTCCTTTCAGATGAATTTATCATTAGACTTATATTAGAGCAGCGTTTCTTAAACTTTTTAGCCTCGAGACCACTAAAACGTAAAAAATCAATGATAATTTTTTGATTTGCTACTTTTCTGTCCACATACCTTCCAACATACTTGATTAAGTAAAAAATATTGAATTTTTTCCCAATAGGTAATAATCTAATAATCCAATAATATATTATAATAACAATAATAACTTATGGGAGCAACTAGTTCGAACTGTTTACATGCCTTGATAGCGATATGTTTGGATCGACGTGTTTGTATTTATCGAAATGTGCAAGTTTCTATTTGTCGAGTAACGGCTTATTATATTTTTTATTTCACGACCCCTTCATATGTCCCCATGACCCACAGTTTGAGAAACTCTATATAAAAATTGTTCATTATATTAGAAATTTCGATTTAAAATAAAATTATTATATATTTATTTTCCTAATCGGGAAAATGTTCCCATATACATACAATAAAAAAAAGTAAAAAAGATTAATCATCAATTTCACAAAAATATTAATGAACATAAAAATTTACAATGTAAAATGCAACAAGTGAACAATCCCCATTGTGAATTCTGAATAGATATTGCCTTTTAAAAAATCATCAGCATTATTATTTTATTTAAATAATACAATCTCTGCGAATAAAATCACGAGATGTTTTCAACTACTAATTTTTATCATATGTCAGGAGAGTATTATTCACCTCTTTCGGGAATTAAAAACCCGAATGCCCAAAATGCAATCCGGGCGCTTGGCTTTTGACCTCCAAGGCGGAACCGCTTCTGACATACTCGTATATAGCACGCCTAAAAAATTTTTGCTCAAAGATTAATCTTTATCGTTAAAAAATTGGACTGTCAAATGATTCTAAATCTAATCATAAAGTGAAACTATATATTTTAATTAGAATATTTTGAGCGATTCTAATCATGAAAATTTGCAAAAATTGAATGCCAATGAAATAAATGATTATTCCTTATTTTAATATATTATTATAATCGGCTTGCGCTTGATTTTTTAATTTTAAAACCCACTAATAGTTCATGACAAATAGAATTGATTAAAATTAGGCAATTTAAATTATTATTTTAAAACCCACTGCAGAGTCCAGGCGCTCCCTGGCCAGCAACACGTCCCCCAAAAGCGGGATTCACAGTTGGCTTATATATAAAGAACGTGCACGAATTCCATTTTTGGCATTCGGGTTCAATTCCCAAATGAGTGAATACAACCCTTCTGTAACTTTTAAGGGGATAGGTTTTGGTTCTAGGTGAAACATTTTTATTATTATACAACCCTTCTGACATACTTACTTACTTCATGTGGCCGAACAATATTTCCAATATATTAGCCTCCTCTATTTCTTTCTTTCTTCCTTCTGACATATAATAGAAATAAGTAATTGACAGTTTCTCGTGATTTTCTTTAGAATACTTTACTACTATCGCCAATTTACATTTTTATATTCAAATTAATCTCAACTTTCGCCACTGATTTTATAGATTCTGACTTGTTTTCTTATAAAATTAACAGCTAAAGCAGCAGGTCTGTCATGAGTCCATCATGCATTTTCGCACTGTCCAATGATGCATTACGGACGGATTAATTTAGAAAAAAGGTTGTCAGCATCGACTTAACCGGCACCAAATCACAAACAGGGCTGGTCAAGCCAAACCAACAAGCTTTCGTTCTGATTTCGGCGTAAGAGGCTATAAATAGCTATAGAAAAACTCGAAGGACAAGTTGGACTATGAAAAAATACGTGTGATTTATACAGTTTAACATCTTTGTGTATTTTTAAATTAGCAAGCAAATGGAAAGCTTTGTCTTGATCATTTTGTCAAATCTAATGATGTCAGGGAAAAGGGCCCTATCTTCACCTACTAGTTTTTTCAGGAATGACAAAAATGTAACTTAAATGTGGGTAATCTATTTTATTACATATTTGAATTCGGCAGCAAATTTTCGCGAATAATAGCGAAGGTAAAAATAAAAGAAGAGCCCTATGTTTGTCTGCTTAAAAATTGACAAAAATTTAAACCACTATAACACAAAACTACGTTTTTTACTTCTAAATACCTATTCAAAATTTCATAACTGAGTCAATTTTTGGAATTTTTGGACGGGACAAAAACGTTGATTCTCTAGAAACAGGAGATGGCATTAGCTCGATATTGACCAGATGAAGGGCCCTTTTCCCTGATACCATCATAAATATAAAACACCTTATATTTAATTCAATGATCATGAAAGAGTTGAAAGGAAATCATGCTTTTCTATAAGAGAAAATAGACCATCAGATTAATCAAAATAAAAGGTATATTTAAATTACCTTTCAACCTTCTTTAAAAGTAATTTTTAGGTAGATTTCGAAGAAATATACCTATTGCGCTCACTCTCTTGGTACGACTTCCGGAAAATGTCATCATAGTTTTACCGATCATGGCCCCTAGACCCCAAAACCACCCTCCATTCAAAAGTATATATAAAATGTATATATATTTATATATATGTGGGGGGCGGGGGTATGTATCGTAATTTTGTGGGTACGCTGCAGGCCGCAACGTACAACAGATTGCAATAAAATTTCCCAGAAAATTTAGTCTTGATGTAAACAAGAACTGATTAGTTTTTTGTGACTTCAGCCCCAGTGGAAATGATGTGGGGTTGAAATTTTAAAAAATTCATAACAACGTTAATATGAATGATACCGGTTTGGTTGCAAATGGCTAATTTTCTATTAATTAACCTCTGCATTCTACAACTTGTGTTTGGAAAGTTTTTGATAGGAGCAGTCTAAAGGGGGAGCCCCTTCGAAATCATCCTCTTCCTTACGGCCTGCCACAGGGATTTTTTTTTTTAATTGTGTATTATCATCCTTTATTCTTCTGTGCTCTTTTATTTGAAAAAAATGAATGTATTACATTCAGGTTGACATTGTTTTATATGTTTAGTGTATGGTTTTAAATAGAACATGCAATTGGCGAAGAGGGCGGATTGCAAGCCCGAATGCAACAGTAATCGCTGTTTCTAGCTACAGGACATGCAGAAACGACAGATTGGCCCTGCGCCGATGCGCCCCGGCGCTTGCATGATTGATTCACACCCCCGACAACACAGCCTCCCCTGGTCCATTGCTCCAAGCCACCCTCTGGTCGTTTGGCCATTCATCTAGATAAACCGCTAATGGAATGGCTAACGCGTCCAGCCCAGGATCATTTATTAAGCGGGGGCCACCTGACGACCCCGCGGCCCGTCGAACCGTGATCGATGCAGCCATCGATATTCGTCTCTGGACCCATACCCATACAAATATATAGGAAACCGACAATAGTCTAAGCGATGCCCCTTTTTTTATCCCATTCTGGAATTTAATCAATTTTAATAATTCACTAGACGAGCAGATTTGTCTCTTTTTCAAAAAGTTGATTTTATTTTATTCGATTTGAGCTTATATAATCCATTCATTTAATAATAATACAACACTACTCCTGACTTCATTGACTCGCTGTCTTATCGAGTCTCTGCTCTTTTTCTTTTTTTATATATACTTTCAAGACATATACTTTATTGAGATAAAGTCGATAATTCTTCCAAGGTAGCAGTAGGATTTACTATTACAATAGGTTGGAGTTGGAGGTGTTTCTCAGTGAGGAAAAATAAAATAATTTGAGATAAACCATTTAATTTTTAAATCGTTTTTAATTATGATGAGTTGGAAAACAGCTAAGGACTTGGGCTAGAAAGCTAAAAACCAGTGGATTTCAAACTTTTCAATTCGTTATTTTCAATTAAAGTGACCAGCTTACTATTACAACAGGTTAGTTTTCGTAGACAGGGTCATTTTAGCGATGTCCTCTTCTCTCTTTGCAACATTTCTTGAGATCTCTAGTAACATGTGTGTTTTTTTATGAGGTGAGAGTTTCAATCCCATAATCAACCCCTTTTAGTCGTCTCTTTGACAAACAGGGGATACTGTGAGTCAATTCTAGCCCCAGTCCACAGGGGAACTCTCTGGTAATTCCTACCCAAACTTTTAACTTTCAACGTAGAATGCTTGTTCCTCTAGTATTAAATCAAATGAAATAAATTAAAAAAAAAAAATTAATCAAGGAAAATGACTAAAAAGTGCGTGGATAGAATGATCTCTCTTCCTTTATAGCAGCTAAGGCAAGGATTTCAAATACAAGTGGAGGGGGGGGGGGGGTTAAATATTAAAAATCTAGGCCATTTGAGCAAATTCAACCAAATTTTGTATAAATAATCAGTGGACTCCCAGAAGTCTAAAAATGAAAAAACTAACTTCCCAAAATGGAGGGGGGGGGGTTAAAAAATGAAAATCTTGGCCATTTACCAAACTCAAACAAATTTTGTATACATAATCAGTGGGACCCCAGAATTATAAAAATTCCAAAACTAACCCCACCTACATGATTATAAATAATTTTAGGGGCCAGGTTGAATGGTAAAGTCAAGTGAATGGGCACATAAGAACACGTCAGCTTATTTGTTAACATTAACAGATTTCTTTCTATTGATTATCACTCAATATTTTGTAGTCCATAATATAAATCGTAGGAAAAAGTGAAAACTTTTCCAACTCTTGTACGTTGTCCACGATTCTAAATATTACATAATATTTATTATAGATAAAATTATCTCTGTATGAATTAATAGTATGATATTTTGAAAATAATGCGCAAAGCCAAAGCCCACGGTCTCCTCTTATTTAACTTAAAATTAGATTAGAAATATCTAGCCTACTATTTTATTCAACTAACTCAATTCAGTTAGGTATACTTAATATTATGGTACCTACTGTAGTACGATATTCGCATATATTATGAAATCATTGTCCCCAAGCTTTCTGATCTCTCTACTTAAAATCCACTTCTAAAAATTAAATTTACTTAAATAATTATTTGTTTACGAGCAAACTTATCCAGTTATTTAAAGTTGGATAATAAAGTAGAGCAAGAAGGAACTTACTTTTGCCTGTTTCTCGTTGTTTCTAGAGTAGATTATCAAATTAATTGTCTTTTACACTTAGTTGTGTGGCAAGCGATGAAATAGCATGGCATTTCACAATCTTAGCTTCCATTTCGACCTTCTTGGAATGGTTTTATCAGAGAAACATGTCTGCCTCTTCCTGTCCACGACTGGCTTATGCCGTAATAAAACTCCTAAGAGATACTGCAAGTAGGAAATCTTTAATATTAAAATATACAAATTTGCATTCTGCCTTTCATTTCGTATTGTTGAACAAATAAATTTAATTAATTTTTGACCATAAAATAAAATAAACAATTGATGTTGATGAAGGCAGTCTAAGGTAGGTTGTAAAAAATAAGACTATGTATATCAGTTTTATTATTTTACATTTATTCGATAACCGACGTTTCGGAGATTTACTCTCCTTCTTCAGGGTAATGAAAAGTCAATGAAAGTATAACAATTCATAATTACATTCCTGTTAGTAATTATGAATTGTTATACTTTCATTGACTTTTCGTTACCCTGAAGAAGGAGAGAGTAAATCTCCGAAACGTCGGTGTCGAATAAATGTAAAATAATAAAACTGATCTAGTCTTATTTTTTTACAACCACCTTGGACTGCCTTCATCAACATCCAATTGTATATTTATACCAGTCCGTCTCCTAAAGAAAAACTCTATCAAATAAAATAAATTTTTTTAATAATAATGTTTCTTTACTGAATTAACGGACAACCAGTGATGGATTTACGCTTAGGTCCGTGAGGCCCCGGCCTCGGGCGCCAAAATTTTAGAGGAGAGAAAATTTTATAGAGGCTACAAAATTTAAAGAACGATTAAAATTTCAAAATCGATTTGGCTTAATTTTGCTGTCAATATATGAACAAATATCAGTAAAGTATTTATTTGTTAAAGTATTAAATAAAGATAAGTAATTATTAGTAACGAGCTTTTCGTGCGTGCCTTCGGCACGCCCTCGAAGCTCGGCCCTCCGGGCTTGTGCCCTGGCGGGCAGCGCCTCGGTCCAAAAATTCCTCTTAAAAAACCACACTCCAAATGTATACCCGTAAACTACCGAAAATACATCGTCGCTTAAAAGTTTCGCCTCTTTAATTTTTGAGTGGCGGGGGGAGGGGGAGGAATAATTATGAATATATTTAAATTTAAAAATTTAAATTTCATTTTTCCTTTTCAAAACAAAAATAATGAAATGATTTATGAACTGCAAAAAATTCGCAGGCTGAATCATGGAAATTATTCAAATTTACGCAGTTCAATTAATTTAATTAATTACAAAAATATATTTAATGTTTCTTAATTTAAAATGAATTGGAGTCTTTCATTTCAAAATTCGAGTGCAAATTAAAATTATATTTCAAATTTGCCTGGTTAATGAAAATCAATTGGAGCTGTCAGTTTAAAATCCTAGCTGACAATTTTATTTCAAATTTGCCTCGTTAATTAATATATATTCAATGTTTTTTAATTTAAAATCAATTGGTGTTTTTTCATTTTCATTCGAGTTCAAATGAATACAATATTATCTCGACACAAAGTCTAAATCAAAAATTTATAGTTTTAGTAATAGAAATCATGGTATAAATCTTAATCTTACATTGGTCTAGTGGTTAAAGCAGATGACCTTAGTTCAAGAGTTCGTAGGTTCGATTCTAGTCAAGGGGGAAATTTTTTTAGAGAAATTTCTCTTAGCGTTGTTACAAATTAATCTAGATCAATATATATAGTATATTGTTAAAGAAAAAGTTTCTAAAAAAAATTGATTGCTGATAAAATACAGAGGCTGCGTTAGGCGTGGGCGACGTGGGCCACCACCTAATTAATTCAAAATAGTTTCTAGTTCAGTGATAAACGTTTTTATAAATTGTTGCTATATATATGTATGTGTGTGATTGTAATAAATTGTGTGATGTATCTATATTGAAGATTTAAGAATGAATGTTTCATGTGAAATGACAAATTCCGGTTCTTGAACGAGATAACTACTGAGGATGGTCGACCAGTGGTGACCGAAACTGTATAGTTATCAATTAAATAATTCTAATAGTTATTAAAATTATTGTTTTATTATATTTGTGACAAAACCAACCCTTCAATTTAACGAAAAAAAGTATTTTAATAAAAGGGCGGTTCTAAAAACGTGTTAATATACGGGGAGTTCCATTTAAAAAAAATAAAGTTGCTACGACTTTCGATGGAAGCCGAAACGTCGCAATGCTGTAAATATTTTAGATCGATAGAACAGGTTAGAAAATGTAATGTGGTAAATTTTCAAAAAAATCCTGCTTTCCGTTTTCCATAAACGTCTAACGTGCGATCGACCGTGAATCACCCTGTATATGTTATTTATATTTATTAAATACTCTCTGGATATTTTCCCTGTATTCTCTAGAAACACAACGGCTATACCCCTTAAGAATATATACATGAATATCAGTATAGACAGTTTTAATCTATTCTTATATACCTAAGTTAATCCTTCATACTAACTTTTGTTTTGTTA
The DNA here is from genome assembly GCA_024734495.1 of Forficula auricularia. Classification (NCBI taxonomy): domain Eukaryota; kingdom Metazoa; phylum Arthropoda; class Insecta; order Dermaptera; family Forficulidae; genus Forficula; species Forficula auricularia. The sequence continues at coordinate 8,737,389 of JALMQS010000085.1, read as the reverse complement.
ACAAAAAATTATAATATCTATTTCTCAAAGTTGTAAGTGAATTTATTCATATCTCTCAGGGAAAGAGAAATGCCACAATTTCATTTAAATAAACACTTAACTTGATCTTATTAGTAACAGACCAGTAGCTCTTCGAATCAAATAGATCACGCAAAGAAGGTTTCGATTACCGGCTCGCTTTCTGGACTAATGGGATTCTTGATAGACCCTATGAAAGATTGATTCTCATATCTAGAGTGGTTGTACCCTCATTCTAATACACCATCAACAGATAATCATTTCTATCAGATAATGAGAAGGGAAGTTTATTTAATTTATACTGTATATCAGTGTTTCTTAACCTGTGTGCCGCGAGAGATTCTCAAATGTGCCGCGACGCTTTTTGACAAATAATTAAAAGCGCATGGATTTTGAATGTTTGAAATGGTATTTATAATTACTTCAATTTTTATTTTTTTTTATTTTTGTATCATACAACTTTTACATTTTTTATATTCAGGTGTGCCGCAAATGATTCCAGATATTTTTAGTGTCCCGTCAACCAAAAAAGATTGAGAAACACTGCTCTAGCTTTAAAAGTTCCGGTTCAAAAATGCAAAAAGAAAAATTTTTTATTGAGATTTTAATGCCAAGTCATAATATAGGCATAAATAAACAATTTATATTTAAGTTTATTATTAAATACTTCGGCAGTTCTAGCGACCCGAGTTATGGAAATTTTTCACTTTTTTTCTTAATTAATAAATGTGCGGGAAGGGGGGGGGCGATTCTTTCATTAGAACGAATATTTTGTAATTGAAATTCGTCTTTCTTAGGGACCACATTTTTTTTTAAATTAGCCATTTTTGAGAAATTTTGGAAAAATTAAAATATTTTTAAATAAAATAATGAACAGATTTAGACTTTTTATTTCGAAAGAAGACTTATTTATATATATATATATATATATATATATATTATTTATTGTCCTCGGGAACATAGCCCATTTAGACAAAAGAAGACTTAAAGGGCTACAAAAATTCCATTGAAAGTTTTTGTGCCGAGAGTAGCAGAATTTTTATATATTGAAGGAGACAATAAAAGAGTGTGTCTTCTGCTGGAATTATAAATTTTATTTATTTATAACGAGACTATAGTTTGGGGGCTTTGCCCTCTTCATCAGTCTATTACAATGGATTCACAGGAATTAATTTATGAATTCATATATATATATCTTCTTCCTCTATAATAAAAGGAAAAAATGAATTTTTCCGAAATAATCATTATTATCTCGGAAAAAATAATTTTTATTGATAGAACTTTTTGTAGTCGATGAGACCGTCTGTAATAATTTATTTTATAATCTAACCCGTTTAAAGCACCTTTCGAAAATAGTACAAGTAGCTTGGGATAAAGTACTCTTAAAAACAAAATCAACCAACATAATTTTCTTATGAATTGAACACATCGTTCCATCTCTTCCTCCACTCGAACCTGTTGGTCTCTTTTCCTATTTGCTTGGTAACTAATGTACATTTTATTCTTCTAACATTGTCTTGAGATGATGTTCCTAATTTTTCTCTCATATCCTGAAATCTTCCTATACCAAGCTTTCTTGGATATTGCAGTTTTTATCTGAAGAACTTTATCCTTAGCCTTGAGAAATCTCATCTCGGCCACTGTGATTTTTATTTTATTCCGTTAGGTAATCTAGGATCCAGATTTTTCTTTCGAACGCTTCTATGGTTCTTGGACAGTACTGTAGTCGTAAAATTAGCAGAAAGTATACGTTTAATCAGGGGTGGCCAACCCAAATGATCTTGCGGACCACTTTGGAAATACATCATAACTCTGAGGGCCGCATAATCCCCATATTAGATTTAGACCCACTTATAGACATTTTTTTAACCGACTTCAAAAAAGGAGGAGGTTCTCAATTCGACTGAATTTTTTTTTGTATCTATGTTACCTGATATCTCCGCCAATTGTGAACCCATTTTGATGATTTTTTTGCATTGGGTTCAGTCTAGCTTCCGATTGGTTCCGTTTTTTTTTTCATTGGTATTGGACTTTTTTTGATATGTTTGTTCAGGCATAACTTCAATTTCAATGATTCTTTTTTTATTGGAAAGAGGGTATCTTAGGAGTGGTACCACATTAATTTGGTCAAGTTCTGAAGATATGATCAATGACAAAATAACGTAAATCTCCATTTCTTATGACCAAATAATCGAAATTATAATAAATAAAATCTTTTATAAAAATAATCTTAAAACATTCATTTAAAATTCGCAAACGTTTTGAGAGAATTTCTATATTTATGAATTGAATTTTATTATCATTTTCTGATTCTTCGCCCGACGCTTTCTCTTACGAGATGCATGCAAAGTATTATCTTAAGTCACTATTAATAACATCACTAAAAAGAGACAAATAAAAATAATTTTTATAAAAAAAAAATAAATGCAACAAATAAAATAATAATAACTTAAAAATAAACAAAATCCACTAAAAGGTATAAAATAATTATCTTATTTAGTTACTAGTACAACTAAACGACAAAATATTAACATGAAATCACTTTTTGAAGTCGGTGCCAAACATATACATTTTATGAATCGCACTCGATGGATCTTGCTTAGTACGTTTGGTGGGCACGCTCGCTTATATAGTTTGTTTAGCACCGACTTCAAAAAGTAATTTCATTTTAATATTTCGTCGTTTAGTTGTAAGTAAATAAGATAATTATTTTATACCTTTTAGTGTATTTTATTTTATTTTTAAGTTATTATTATTTTATTTGTTGCATTTTTTTTTGAAGTCGGTTTTATTTATTTTTTTTATAACAATTATTTTTTGGAGTGTAAAATTCAAACATAATGAATATGAGCTATTATTATTAGTGTTTATTATTATTCTTACATGTAAACATAGATAATATAATAATAATGATACTAAATGCATATCGTAAAGAAATATATAACACTAAAAATGAAATATAAAAAAATATATAAATATAAATGAAATCACTAGAAAATCATAAGATGTGTCATCTATTAGATCCGATGGAATGGAATATTTTTAATTATATGTCAGAGGGGTTGTTTTTCACCCCTCGGGAATCGAACCCGAGTGCCAGTAACAGCAATCCGGGCCACCTGGCTCACCTGCGGGATACTGAACCTCCCGCAGGTGAGCCAGGTGGCCCGATTGCTGTAGCACTCAGTTCGATTCCCGAGGGGGTGAAAAGCAACCCCTCTGACATATAATTGAAAGTATTCCATTCCATCGGATCTAATAGATGACACCATCTTATGATTTTCTAGTAAATTTGAATCTATTACCATCGGCAAATTAATATCTTTCATAATAAATGAAATCATTAAAAAATATTTAATTTACTAGTGCGATATTTGCACATCATAATTGATGTTGCAGTTTAGCATCCGTTATGTTTCAGGGTGTTTTATGTTTGGTCAATTTCATTTTCAAAAAAAAAAACGATTTGCAGGTGTAAGTTGAACTAAAATCGCTAACAACTTTTTGTGTCAGATTTCTAAAATTGGAACATTTCTCTTTTGTGACTTTAGTGTTATAAAAATCTATTTTTGATTCTGATATTTCAAAAATATTTTAATTTAATATTGCACTCTAAGTCAACCAGTTTCATTTTTAGATATTCTGGGGCCGACTCGATTTCAACATGAAAGGGAGATGAATATTATTTTAAAATCAAAGTTAATTTTTTCTCATAATTTCGACATTTAATTTTTGAATATATGGATGCCTAAATAATGTATTTTTTTAATACATTGGTTTATACTACTTTGGCCATTATAAAATAATTATAGAGTATATTGTAAAAGTGTGATGAATCTCGCCGGCCGGAAAAATGTTCAAGGCGGGCCGCGGGATGGCCACCTCAGCGCTAAATGGACCGTAAAAATCAGAGGGTATACGCTATCAACCGGGAAGGGGTATTACTGTAATTACTGTAATTTAAAATAAAATAAAATGTACAACCTAGCACAGGGCTATTTGCTCAGATCAAACCACATGGTATACTCTCCACTACAGTCCTGGTCTTGGAACTACATTGTTCTGGGATTTCTTTAGGATTACGTTAATAGCCTCACAAATTTGGTTGGGTCTACTTATTTAATTTACCGAGATCAGTTTCGTCTAGGTGCATTTCACAACCAAACCAAACCATATTTCGTCGCCTTAGATAGTAACCCTGGTAACTCACAACAAGGAAATTTTACAGGGCAGAGAAAAAACAAACAAAATTTAATATTGTTGTTATGGAAAAATTATTTTTCACATTTTTTTTCTACAACTTACGATCGTAATTTTAAGTAGCAGTTTTACTTGGACGATGCTGCATCTCTTTTTCTTTCGAACGGTCATATATGATAAAAAATGGAGTTAGCAGGTTTGCTCTCTTAAGGCGACGATATGCTAAAATTTGATGACAATACTATATTTCCTTCTTATTTTTAAAATATATTTTTTAATTCCTTTACTGTTCATACTTCCTCATTCCTACTATTCATTTTTACCAACCTTGTATAAACTAAAGATAAAAGTTTTTAAATGAAATAAGAATTATTAGCGTTGCATTTCATAATCTATGTAACCAGCACTTGGAATAATAAATTTCCTTCTTGATTCTTTCTAGGGACTGTCGGCCGTTGTCTGGGGTGAATTCAAAAGCCACCCATCCTTTGTTCATTTCATTTCATCTACACTCTTCTCCCACTGTTCCCTATATAAATAAAATAGACTAAAACCTGCTGTCACATTATTTTCTCTGCTTTCTCCCTTTATTCAAACCAAGTATTATAATTGTAAACGATTTCGTGGCTGACCGCCTTGAAGCTCGGCAACCGGCCACTCGCAAAAACTTTGCTTGCAACTGTCAAGAGCCTTTCCATTTCATGTATTTCATATTATTATTTTTATCTACTTATTGAGATTCTCAAGTATAGAAATTACATAAATTTATTATACACAAACTGAATCTGAAATAAATTATTCTATTCTCTGGGTCCACCCTTCTGTTATTATTCAAATTATTTAAAACATTGATTTTTTGATCTCTTTTTAGTAAGTTTATTTAAATTTGAATTTATATCATAATCTTCATATATTAAACACTAGAAAACGAATTTGACTCAAATCTCGTGTTTTTGGGGCATAATTAATTGCCCTTTTATTTCAATAATATTAATTTACATAAAAATAATAGTAATTTATGAAAATTCTTCACTATAAATCTATTTTTATTCTATATTTTTTTGTACAGTGAAAAATATGTTGACCATAAGAAAAAATTATTACTAACTGAGTTAAATATATCGGATTTTTTCTAAACACCATCTACTCAAACCCATCTGAGACACGGTTCGCTTAATTTTTTATTTATTTATTTATTTTCAAAATATTTTGAGTCCTTTTTGAGAAAAAGATGAAGGAGAATTGTTTTTTATTCACGATTACAATACTTTTACCATACTTCGCTTGTATGTGGTTATAATGATTTTTTCCAAATTTTAATTATTTATCATATCCATAACGAGTAATTAATACCTGAAAAAAAAATCATAAATAAGATGCCAATTATTTTTTTGTTCACAATTAACAGAATCGTTTTTGAGCAATTTGGAAAAAATATTACCATTTTAAGCCATGCCAAAAAAGCTGCAAAACATTCGGTTCATTAAATAACATGGCAATAACTATATCAGTGATGTCCAACCCGCGGCATGCAGCTCCACATAAAATTATAAGCTTCCTTGAAACATTAAAAGATTTTTATATACTAACTGAAAACATATCAGATACATACAATCTGATATTTTTTTTCTAAAATAAGAAGAAATTGAAAAATCATCGCAAAAGTTTTCGAACTTGGCTTATTTATATTTATAATAAGTGAGAATATTTATTTACATCAAGATGACGACATATTCTTTAATTCACGGCTGTCCAACCAGCACTCCAACGAATGCAGTCCGACATAAAATTATAAACTTCCTTAAAACATTGAAATTTTTATGTTTTTATTACTGAAAATTTGACCTATTTATTTTTTTTTCTAAAATAATAAGAAATTGGAAAATCTCCCAAAATTTTTTTGAAGAATAAAAGCAGATTTTCAATTTTGAATGTGAAAAAATATATCAAGATTTCGGAAAAAATAATTGCAATTGTGTCATATTTTGACTCTATTTTTATTAGATATAAATATTTTACCTGCAAACTTTCTCATTGAAAATACATTCAATCAGAGATTGAACTGAAAGAAAAATTTAATAATGTCTCTTTATTAAAATTATATAAAAAAATTATCTTCCCAGAAACAAATACTCCTGGCTTAACAATACTTATTCACTTTTTAGAAATATGAATTTATATATAATAGGTACCTACCTAATGCTATTTTCAAGAATTAAATTCACTAAAAGCAAAGTTATAAGTTTAGCTTTCAGGTAAAAAAAAAATGAAGTTTCGAATATTTAAAAACCATTCTTCCTCTCATAATTACATCTTTAAAATATTTATTATCTCAGTAATTAAAACTTTTGAAGTGCTAAATGATTTAAAAAACAATATTCTGAAGGAAAAGAATTCATAGATTATTGTGCTATGACATTTTCGCTTCTGTCATGGTGAATTACATTATTCTACATTATAACTATTCTTTTTTATTGAATAATATCAATAGAATTAGTATATTTTATATGCGGCCCGAAGCATTTGTTTTTTCATCAAATGCGGCCAGTGTAAACCAAAAGGTTAGACACCCCTGCTTTAGTAGTTGAGTTGTTTATCGAAAGAGAAGTTCAACCTCAAACCATTTAGATTTCAGATTTTTGTAGAGAAAATCTCATCAAATGGATGACGTTTAGACATAGAGTATTTCGCAAATTTGGGTGGCAGCTTAAAATGTTAAGTCTGGTTTACAATACGAGTTATTAAATGTTAATTTTAGTTAAGTATTTGCAAAGAAAAAGTAGTAGAAATCAAAATATTAATATTGAGATAATTTATTTTTTAACTGTGAAATAAATATATAAATAAAGAATGGCTAGAATAAAGAAAATTCAAAAAAGAATGGAAAAAAATCTCACCTGATGGAAGACGCGTGGGTGCGCGCAAAATGACTGGAGAGTCCTCAACGCGCGAGTCCTTGCTGGAAAACGTTGATTTTGGCCAATGGGATTCACAATTCAAGTCGCATGGGCACAAGTGGGCATGGGGCCATGGTGGGTAGTGAACTTTGGAGCAAATAGAGAGTACTAGTTATTGTACAAGGACCTAATAGTTAAAAGGGAAATCCTAGAAGTATCGAATTGAAAGGGTTTTTCCAATTCAAGCAAACAGGTCGGAGCTTGTTTAGGAACTCGTCTGAGCTTGATGTATTCGAACCTCTCGCAATATACAATTATATCTATAAACTCTAACTAAATACGTGTATTAAAAGAAATTCCCTTTTAAGGTAGTTGTTTCGCGACAATACCAGCAAAAAGTTAATGCTCAAGTATATAGAACAGTCAATAAGGATTCATAGTTCATAAGGCCAACACTTTTTGCTGTTTTTGTACCAAATCTAGCCAATCCCGTGCTCGTTTGAGAAACTTGGCAACATTGAAAGAGAATGAATATTTTTATACATGACATTAAAATGACAGATAAAATGAATGATAAAATACATTTTAAAGGTCGATTTATTAATCAAAAAGTTCTAAATAAACGATTAAAAGCTGTTGTGGTAATGAATGAGGGAAAAAAACGAAAAAAAATGTGTACTAAGAGTGCTAATGTAGGTACCCGAATAATTGAAGTGGGAGAGTTGGCGGATAACCTAACCTGTTGTCACTGTCAGAAAGATATTTTATTAAAAAATATTGTTGATGAAAGGCGATTAGGTTTGAATTCTATTTTTTCAATAAAATGTCAAGATTGCCATACATTAACTCATGTCAGTACTGGAAAGAAACATACATTTTGGGTGGTTAGTTTTTGTATTTTTAAACTTCTAAGGGGTCCGCTCATTATGTGTACAAAATTTGGTTGAGTTTGCTAAAATGGCCTAGATTTCGCCCCCCCTCCCCACCATTAATTTTGCCCCCCCCCCAGAAAAAAATATTTTCATTATTATAGGTTTATTTTATTGTATATTTCATTTTTCTTGTTTTTTTTTTTTAGTTTGAAAAGATTATAATTTTAAATTTTAACCCCCCCCCCTTAATTTTGGGTCGATATGCACCAAAATCTAACCAGCTCTTAATGTCAATGGACCAAAACTACGTGTGAAATTTGGTTTTGATATTCACACTAGTTTTTGAGCTAGCTCGTCCACAAAAATTTGGTAACGCACAGACTAACTAACAGACTAGCAGACATTTTGAGAAAACAATTATTATTTCGAAAAAAGAAAAGAAAAAAACGCTTATTTCATGCACGATCACAATACTTGACCATACACCCTGTATGGTAAAGTAAAAAATGATTAGCCATACCCTTATCCAGAAAAAAAATTAAACTTATATACTTTAAAGAGTGAACTAATAATAATAAAAATAATAATATTTTCAAAAATTTCTATAAATATCGTTTTGTTATTTTTTAACAAATGTAATCAACCCCTACGTTACATCTTATGAAAATTATAATTTTGAAAAAATCTAGCGCACGCGCGCTTTCTACTTTTTACTCCCTCTTTCGCTGGTTTAATAAATGCGCTGTTGTCAAAATGTTTTTAGTGAGAATTTTTTTATATACATTTTTCATTATTTATTCCTTATTATCTCAGAAACTGTGTTGTAACTATGAATGAACTTGTCTTAAAATATGTATTGGTTATTGTTTAATGTTGGTTTAGTTTTTTATAAAAATTGTACGAAGGGTTTCTTAATTATAATTAAATATGTATGTAAACTTTCCGATATCCCGTATAGTGCAATGCTAAAGAGCCCGAAAAAATCGATTTTTGAAATTAAATATCTCCGGAACTGTATTGTTCATCAATTTCGTTTTGCCACCAATCGATGCACAAGTATTTCAATAATAATATATCTAAATTTCAGAAAAATTCTACGAAAACGCATTTGGCGGAACAACTACCTTAAGATATGTTTTATATACGATTGCTTTCTCTACTTATTCTAATCAAGCATTGTAAAATGTATACGAGTAAATGCAATATAAATCTTAATATAAAAACCAATTTAAATAAAAATCAATATAATTATTATTATAATTACTGAATCCGAGCTGTTATGCATGATTTTCTTACATGTCAGAAGAGTTATATTTACCCTCTCGGGAATATAATATCATCAATAGCACATGAATTACATTATTCTGAATTATAACTATTCGTTTTTATTGAGAAATAAAAATAGAATTGGAATATTTTATTATGCCCGAAGCATTTGTTTTTTCATCCAATGCCCTGTATAAGCCAAAAGGTTGGACATCCCTGAACTACATTTTAAACTAAAAAAAAATCTGGATGAAATAGTTCAAATTTTAAGTCTGTTGCCTTTCCAAATATAGCCAAAAACACCAATTTATTTCTACATGATTAGATTTATATAATATCTATCTATTTAATAATGATTCTACGTAAGATACAAACTTGAAATTTAGTATTCATTTTCCTCGAAATCAAAAATCATATTAAAATTTTAATCGAATGAATAAAAAATATTTGTATATCATGCTAGCAGATTTGAAATTTGTTTATTATGTTGTCCCTAGAAGCACAAAGTTTGAAAGTATATAGTAATTATATAGACTCTATTTAGTTACTATATAGTTTCAAACTTTTGTGCTTACTAGGGACACCAAGATATACAAATTTCAAATCTGCTAGCTCTCCATTTCCAACTATAAGCAAAAACACCAATTTATTTTCAAACGATTATTATTAGATATAAATTTATATTAAACTAGCTTCAAGGCCCGCCTTCGGCGGGCCTTTTTACTAGCCAGGGTGCTTCGCCCCCTTGACCCCCACGTGGCTGCTTTATTGATGTTTTATTAGTTACAGAGAATAAATATAATTGTTTTATTAATTAATTTAATAAGAGGAAAAAACTAATTAATAAATTTATTAAACCAATTATTTTACATTAATGTATACATTGTATTTGAGCTTCGACTCCGGAGATTACTTCTCCACCATCGAATGTCCTTGATCATCTTTTTAGTCCTTGTTTTTAATAAGAGGAAAAAACTAATTAAATAAAAAAACCTCTTTTCCGATAATTATTCCAATTCCGTCATTCGGAAAATCATCTATCCAATTTCACTCAATTGTTTTATTATAAAGTCTTAAATAAATATAATTTAAGATTCTATTTAACTGCAATATACACTCATAACAAATAAAATGAAACAAATATTTAAAATGTATTAAAAATCCACTTGTTATCATTAAGGGGAAAAAAAGTTATATTATATGTGGGTATTATTATAGAGAAGAAGACTTGAAAATTACAATTATTATTCATTTTGCTAGACACAAAAGTATATACAATCTATTTATAAAAAAATTATTTTATTCTCAAGCTTGAGTTGTTTATCATAAAAGAATTTAGTCTTTTTGATTTTAAGTCGATTCTTCCACGTTTTCAGTAGAGGTTGCCATTAATAGTCAAAACATGAAAAATGGAATGCAATAAGGTTATTCCTCTAGTATTAGATAAGAATCGATCTTTATTTTTGATTTTAAGTCGATTCCTCCATGTCTTCCAATAAAATCCGAAACGTCAAAAATCGAATGTAGAATGGTTATTCCTCGACTGTTAAATGAGAATCGATCATTATTTTTGAATTAAAATCAACATGAACTGCAAATTGCAAGTGATATCTGATTAATAATAAAGAAATAAACATATTAATATGTCAAATGAATTTGGATAAAGTTTAGCAACGATCCATTGCAGTTTATTTTTTTAATTTTTGTTTTTAAATGTACTTTAAAAAAAATAGATAGTTTTTTAAATCTTTGTTGCATTATTAAATTCTTCTTCAACGATAATGAGGTTAGAACTATTGAGAATGAATGGCACTCAAAAATCTTACAAACAGGGCCGCAAACACTTGTTTTTTTTTTGCTCGTTTAGTTCTTTTATTGTCTGGCAAGCTATGTTGGCTAACCTGATTTTTTTTTAGTTTTTCCTGAATTTTCCAATTTCCCGGGCAACTTTTATAATTTTTTTTACGTATTAACCTGAATTGGACTATTACGAACATTTAAAAAAAAAAATTAGCCAAATCGGTCCAGGCATTTGAGAGATCTGCGCTTACAAAGAAACAGAAATTCATTTTTATTATATAGATAATGTAATAAAATAAGATTAATTAAATATCGAGAGAGATAAGTTCCATGGTAAAGTCACGCTAGATTTTTTTTTCAATTTGAAAATTCTTAGCTGAAATAACATTGCTCATCTGCTTTCAATACCGATATGAATTCAAATCAAGTGGGCTTTCATAGATTTCCAAGTAAATTGATACGAGCCGGGTTGTTAATCTAGTTAGTGCTTTTCGCGACTGCTCTAACAACGATAGCGCCTGGCTGCCGGTCGTCCAGCCGCCCTGATCAATACGCCGACTGGCAGACCCCCCCAGGGGGCGGCTCTCAGGATTGGGTTAGTGTGCTTGGATCAGTATGTGTGTGTATGTGCAGGGGATGAAATAGGGTTGAAGCAAACCCACCCTCAGCCCCTTGAGGCAACCGACCCCGGGGCGCCAACCTGCCGCCGTCGTCGTCGCCGTTGGAACTTCAATTGGGTCAAGACGGTGTCAGATTTTCGACAAATCAGACTCTTTTTCCCTGGCCTTAGAGTCAATCGCAAAATCCAATGAAGTCATCCAATTCCTCTGCTTCTTTTCTGAAATTTATTAAAATTTATTTTATTCTCTCCTTAGTATCTTTTTTTCTTTATTTTTATTTATTTATTTATTTATTTATTTTCAAATAATATACATGCGAAAATGTCTAAAAATGTTTTCATAAAGGAAATTATTTTGAAATTTTTATTGACTAAATATATTTACCGAAGCCTCAAGACAATTTCAGCAGCAAATTTGTTTGAAACGGAAACTTTGACGAAACTGACGTAATGGTGGGGGATTTGAGGATTAGGAGTATAAGCGGCATTCCACGCCAAAGCGGACGGTTTGAAAAAAATTTCTTTTTGATTTCTTTCATTTTTTTGACATTTTTTAGTATCCATCAAAAAACTCTTCCTGGTAAATTTTGAAATTTTTTTGATCACCGGTTTAAAAGATATCGAATTTCGGTTTTTCGTTCATAACTTCTTCAAAAATGATCCAAATTCAAAAAAAAAAATTGTTGAAATTTTTGTTTTTTTACACACTTTTTAGAAAAAATACAACAAAATTATTTAAAGTGTTTTTATATGCGATTTTTGAGTTTGAAAATTTTAATCTTGTTTTTGAAATTTGTGTACTCTTCGATTTTTTATTTTAAAGTTCTATTCATTCTACAAATTTTAAGACCGGGTTGATAGTGGGCCTATGATAATTACTATTTTTTTTTCGATTTTTGATTTTGATTTTCTTTCAACAAACTAAAATACTAATTATTTATTTTAAACACCTATTAACGATAAAAATCAATTCAAAATATTTAAAAAAAGTGGTTTTAATAATGGTTAATACCGAATAAAATTTTTTCGAAATTTTCAAAAATCGAAAAAAAATAGTAATTATCATAGGCCCATCCATTATCAACGCGGTCTTAAAATTTGTAGAATGAATAGAACTTTAAAATGAAAAATTATCAAAAAAATCGAAGAGTATCCTTACATACAGTTTCAAAAACAAGATTAAAATTTTCAAACTCAAAAATCGCATATAAAAACACTTTAAATAATTTTGTTGTATTTTTTTCTAAAAAGTATTTAGAAAAGAAAAATTTCAATAATTTTTTTTTTTTGAATTTAGACCATTTTTGAAGAAGTTATGAGCGAAAAACCGAAATTCGATATCTTTTAAACTGGTGATAAAAAAAAATTTCAAAATTTACCAGGAAGAATTTTTTGATGGATAGTAAAAAATATCAAAAAATGAAGGAAATCCAAAAGTAAAATTTTCAAACCGTCCTATTTAACGTGGAAGGCCCCAAAATATAAAAGTTGAGATTGTGAATATTTAATCAGGAAATCTCATCAGAATACACGACATTTCGACACCAGTTTTTGGAGTCGAAACGTCGTGCATTCTGATGAGATTTCCTGATTAAATATGCACAATCTAGGTGGTTTTAGCCCAGCAACTTCTCTTTCGATAAACAACTCAACCACCAAATCAACAAATATACAATCCCAAAGAATGGCTAACGTTAAAATGTGGCAAAGTATTGTCAAAAACTCACAGAGTTTTGGAAAAAATAAATTTTTGTTTTTAGAAATTATATTTTTAAATTTCATTTAGAATTTTTATTTTATTTTAGAAATTACATTTTTAAATAATTTTTTTTTTAAGAATTTAAATAACCGACATCTCAATCATTTTTTAAACTTTTCAAAATCTTCACATAAGAACATTCATAAAAGATTAACGCAACAAGAAAATTTCATTCTTTTGAAGATTGATGGAAATAAATATTGTGGTTACTAAATATTTGATTAATTTGATTTATTTATGAAGGAATGCGGAAAAATTGTAGATCGGTTAAAAAAGTTATAATATAAAAAATTAAAATAGATTATTTATATATCTATATATATAAAATTAAGGTTTTGTCTGTACATTGCTCCAAATCACGCCAAATTTTGGTTGCACACGTTTCAAGCAAAGTTATGAACGAAAACACCCTCAACAAAATTTCTGTCTGTCTGTATGTCTGTATGTCTGTATGTCTGTCAGTGGTTTCCGAAAAGTTGCTCACGATTCACGTAAAAACGGCTGAAGGGATTATTATGAAATTTCATATTTACATCAGATGTCTTCTAACTTACGTTTTTAGCTATATAACGTTTTGATATTTTGACACCAGAAGGGGGTTTGGGGGGCCGCACGAATGAAAATTATCAAATAACTCCTAAACTATTAACCCTACGGCAAATTTTATGATAAACAAAGTTGTAGTATGTGATTTCTGACAACTTTTGTTTAAAAAATTTTCACCAAAAACCCACCCAAAAAGGGGGGGGGGAGGGTGAAAAAAATGTAAATTCTTGCCCTTGGAGCAAACTCAACCAAATTTTGTATACATAATCTCTCTAGAGAGCTAGAAATGCAAAAACTAACCATCCAAAATGGGGGGGGGGGTCAAAAAATGAAAATTCTTTCTCTTGGGCCAAACTCAACCAAATTTTGTATCCATAATCTGTGGGTCACTAGAAGGCTAGAAATGCAAAAAACTGGGTGCGGGGGGTGGTCTCGGGGGGCGTGGTGGGTGGGAGTGGGGGTGAGGGCTTAGGGTCCAGGGGGCGTTCCCCCTGGATATCAAGAAGGCCGCCGAAGGCGGGCCTTGCAGCTAGTGCATATATATATATACATATATATACATATATTTGTTGAGCCATTCTTGTCTAGTTACCATAGGTATAGAGATAATTCAATTTTTCATTTTAATAAAATCCATTAATTTGCCTTTCCATGGCTTTACGCTTTTGAGATCTTTACATTCATATAATATGTGAGTATAAATATCTTTATCTTATTATAATATATTAATTTATATATATATATAATCTGTTTCTCGAAAACGGCTCAAATGATTTCAATGAAAATGAAAGATCAGGGGGTTTTTGGGTCGACAAATCGATCGGTCAAGGTCTCATCCTCGGGTAACTTTAATTTGATAGATTTGATTTCTGACTCCGGTGTTAGTGGAATGAATAAATTTAGACGCATTTTTTTTCTATTCAATATATTCTTAATAAAATAACTATTTAATAAAACAACAATTAAAATTATACAAACAAGAAAATACATCATTTATTCAATTCTTGGTATCCGAGTCTCGCTCAAATTTGTCCGCTTTTTTATACGATCATAAGTTGATGCTATTTGAAAGGTGTTATTTTTATTTATTTTAAATTAGCTTAAACTATCATATTATTAATATTAAAATTAAAATCAATTTTTTTGGGATATTAATTATTTTTCTTTGCGTGGGTGAGTTTGTGATCCGTCCAATTTTGCGTCTGGTCTACCTCAAAGCCTATAAGAATATAAAAACCAAATTTTATATTTAATTGTTTTCCTATTCTCGCTATTAATAAAAGCTTTATTGTCAACATTTTGCAGCTTTTTTTGAAAATCTAAATATGCTAATGAATAAAGTATACATATACTATTCAGAATTTAAAATTCAGTCGACTCTTTACATACACTGAGACAATTTTTAAAACCACTTTTCTTTCGGAAGTAACTTTTAATAGATCATCAATTTTTTCAGGATATGTCTATTCATAATTTTTTCGGAGTTTGTTGTGATTGTCTTTTTGGGTATGGGTTTAAGAATGTACATAATCAACTTAGCGTATATGTTACGGTAAATGTGCATAGTCGGATGATGTGCACATTGACCAGGAAATGTATACATTCTCTAAAACTGAAGTAAAAGTAGATTATAAATAATAAAATATAAACTCTATCCACATTATCCGGGAAATGTATACATTAACTTCACTGCTTTGGTGAATATGAATTCAATGGCGGGAAATAAATATGTGCTTAGAAGCTTCTTATAAAAATAATAAAAAGAAAATTAGTGATTAAACATTTATTTTCAAAATTTCTTTTTTAATAAATTGGATTCATTAGAAAACCGTGTCTAAACGTATTTTCTATGATCTGAGCTCCTCTTCCCAGATCTTTTACTATTTTTTATTTTTTTTTTCTAATTCTAACTAGAACATCTTCATTTGTAATTCTATCTATCCACCTAATCACAACATAATTTACAGAAAAGAATTAAAGTACGTAAACAAAATTGAAAATACTTTATTAAATAATGATTATTTAAAAACCGATTAACGAAACGGAGCTTTTTTGCAGCTCCGCGGGCTCTGGAGACCCTTTCACCTCGGGTTTGTATATATTTGTTATGAAATGAAAATATCATTTTACAAGAGTAGGTAGAGTCATGTCTGGTCTATCCAGTTTTTTTTTAAACATAATATCCATTTTGTTATCAACCGTTGTGAAGTATTATTTTAAACTTTTCAACCCTACTGAATCACTTGTCCCGTTATGTTTATCTAGTCTTTATACAATCTCAGCATTTGAATAAACATGTTGCATTTTATGATCGCAGGTGTTTGTACGTGAACTCATCTCCAATGCAAGTGATGCTCTGGAGAAATTGCGCTATCAGAGAATGACTGAACCCTCCACATCCACTGGTGATCGGCCTCTGGAAATCCACCTACGAACTGATAAACAAGCGCGGACACTCACCATTCAGGTATTGATTGTAGAATTTGAGATTGGATGAAATAATACCTAGCATTGTATATAATAATTGTATTAATAAAATGATGTCTAACAGGATACAGGAATTGGAATGACACGCGAAGAATTGGTTAGCAATTTGGGAACCATCGCACGATCCGGATCTAAGGTAAAACTAACCTACACTCTACTTTAAAATTTTTATTCCTCTCTTATATTATTTTATTTAAATCTCAGATATTATTTTGGGTTTTCTTGAATGATATTAATTAATCTGTTAATTACGTGAGAATTGAGGAAAAGGAGTTTATAGTTCAGAAAATTGATGGTATCTATGAGGAAGCTTTGTAAGTTTTCTTTAACATTACCTCAGAAAATTTCTAAAAATTATGGATTATGTATATTTGATATTTCTCTTAATGTATTAATTTTTTGTAAATACATGAATATCCTGACAGTGATGCGAAAAAGTGCAAAACATTCTTAAGATCTGGAAGGTTTTTCCTCTTTGAGCTACTCATGGTCAATTAGAAAATATTTAAACTTTCGCACGATGTTTCGGAATCTAATTCCAAAAATTTGCTTCTTCAATTACTTTCGACCTAAACAATTTAGAAAAATTGGGCTCTCAAAATTTAATTAGCTTTAATACAAACAAGACCCAATGTTTAGACAACATTTAATCTAACTAACTAAATTAATTGAACCGTGTAAATTTGAATAATTTCCATGATTCAGCCTGCGAATTTTTATGCAGTTCATGTAAATCATTTCATTATTTTTTGTTTTGAAAAGGAAAAATGAAATTCTTAGCATCTGGCGGGATTCGAACCTTGCGTCTCTCCTCTATAGCCGAGGCTAACCAACTGCGCTACAGATGAATCCTACCAGAGAAGCCATATTAGATCGATGTCATTTTTCCTTTTGGCGGTTATCTTCTAGACTAGTCTAGTGACTTTTGATTTTGTATAAACATTTTTATTTTTAACGAACTCAGTTCCATTTTTATTTTGAAATTAATTATATTAATTGAACCGCGTAAATTTAATCTAATTTAAAGTCATGGAAATAAAAACTTCGCTAACATCCTCTTTGGTTCAAATACCCTGAAGATGTGTAACTGGCTGTCCATATTGGGCGTCTCAGGGCCGGTTGTATGTCGCAAAGTAAATGCTTTGAAAGTCCCTGTCATCTGATTGGCCATCCCACCCTTTGTTAGTGGTAAAAAGCATTTACTTTGCGACATACAACCGGCCCTCAGTCGCATCGGACCTGTCTTGGAATGAACACATTTCCTCTGTATCGAAATTCGCAGCAAGGAAAATGGGATTCTTATTCGGGTCCAGGTTCTCGTGTTTGTTGCCTAACATATTTTTGGATATTTGTAACCGAAAAAATTAATTATTTCTTTTGATTTAATTACTTACCCTTTTTAAAAATACCTTAAGTTTTAAAGTTTTTCTTTCAAAATAATTTTTTAATCGAGTTAATTCAAATGGAAGAAATCCATGACAGTGGACATTTCTTTACCTATTTTTGTTGACTCTTGAGGATTACACGCGTTTATGTTGGAAAAGCTTTTGAGAAAAAAAACGCTTCTGCTATCAATCATCTCCGAACTATGTAAACATATCTTCACGTGCACAAAGCAATTTGTATTTAGACCCATCTATTCTCTTCTAAGAGCCCTGGTCAGCGAGCTTCATCCTACCTAGTATCAAATTTATCGCCACCCTCAGCACCGGATTCCTGCTGCATTAGTGCATTATTCCAATCAATTGGCTTCGCAGTGGTCCAGGACAATACCCAGCCAATCCAAATCAAGAGATAAAGGAGACTCGGCTGATGAATGGAAGCCCAGATAAATGGCTTGGGATTTCACAAGGGCTACTCAGGGCAAATACGGTTCGTTATATTCGGAATGCGATAGCTCACTTACCTCAATACAGCTCCAGATTGATGCAATAAATATTTGACTTCCATAATTTAATCTATAGTCCATTGGATTTATTAGGTGTTCTGAAAAAAAAATGTTTTATTACAAACAGTGTGGTTTCTTTTGATTGATGAAAATAGATTATTTAAGGGGGTTCTTGACTGTTTGTCATTTTTATAAGAAAATTATCAAATTTTTACCATCGAATCATTGATATATTAAATACTTATGACCGACATTTGAAGCTGATCGTCTGTCCCATTATCGAGAAATAAATTATTAAAAATTGTCCTTTTAACATGGAAGTAAATGGACCGAGCTTTTAAAAGGGCTATAACTTCTATATAAATTATGCCATTTTCAACAAATTTATACAGATCAATAATTCAACTTTTATGTATCGAAAGATCCATTTTTCAATAAATTTGACACTCTAGTTAATTAGTTATTCATAAATGTAAAAAATAAAAAGTTACTTACAGCCAACAGAATATAACAAAAGCACTAGTATAGAATTCCAACTCTATTTCTTGAAATCATTTTTGTGTTAAATAAATGTTTTTATAATGAGAAAAAATTTATCTCAATATTCTTTTTATTAAAAATTAACCTCATTATTAACAATTTTTTTTAATAAAAATTTAGTAGGGAGAAGTTGTCACTCTGCAGAAATACAAATTTGTTTTTCGAAGATCAACCAGATAGATAAGCTGTTCCGAACCTCCTTAAATCGGTCTACATGCGTTCTTATTGCACAATGCATCATCATAACTATATTCTTTAATGGATATTAACTTTATTCAGATTGAAATTAAGGGGAGGGGGGGGGATTTGATTAGGAGAGTATCTAAAAAATATTTTTTTTTCAAAATCGCTTTTTTTCAAGAGTCATCTATGTTCTTTTATGTTTATAAATTTTAATTCTAATGAAACTGAGGAGACTAGTAAATTAGGCCTGTTGCGAAAACGTGTAAAAATCATATGAAATACTAGTTCTGCAATGGAATTTTAAATTTAAATTATAGGTATGGGCAATAAAAGGAATACAGTAGGCAAATTTAAGACTTGTATAGAGTGAGAAGTTGATTGAACGTGAAACAGCGTCTGGTACTGAATAGAAAGCTAAGCTTACATATAGCAGCGTTTGCTCCGGAAATAATGTGATCGATCCAAGAAAAGTCAGACCCAGAGTGAAACCTTAGATTGACATTTTTCTCACAAACAAATTCTATTCGAAATTGAAAATCTTTGCTCTCATAAAGATGCCTTCTATTTTGCTCTCTATTTGATTTCTAATCAAATTAGGTAAGTTTCAAGGGTATTCTATGCTCTCTCTGATTAAGCCATATTGGAAATTGGGTGCGCAATGATTGAAATGGCACCCCTCAACTTTTGTCCTCCTTGTTCAGTTCCATTCATCCTGTTGGATCAATCTCCGTGTTCATTGTTTATTGTTCCCGATTCCCGATTTATAGTCCCATCTCTTATTCATCGTTTAATTTATTCGGCGATCACTGCCTGCCCGAGGGTCGCTGTCTGCATTGGTCCGCATTTCCCCTTCTCTGGACTTTTTACTGAATGTTTGTTCTGATTTTCACTTCCAAAATCTATATATCTACCAATTTTTATTTATTTTATTATATAAAATTTCATGTCAGGGATGAATGATAATCAATCTCAATTTTTATTTAAAGTCGATATCAGATGATCCAATAATTTTTCTGAGGAAATGGAAAAATGGAGATACGGCTCTGTAAAATTCATATATATACTAGGTCAGGGCTGTCCATCCCGAGGCCCGCAGGCCCCAGGCGGCCCAGCACTCCAATGAGTTTGGCCCAACATAAAATCATAAACTTCCTTAACACATTGAGATTTATTATTTATTCCCTTTTTCGAAATATGAATGTACAATGCGTGAAGCTTTTTTCAAGAATAAATTTCACTAAAAGCAAAATTATAAGCTCAACAATATAAGATAAAAAAAAATAAAGAAGTTTCCAATATTTAAAAATTCTTCTTTTTCTCATATTTTCATTTTCTAAAATATTTATTATTTCAGCAATTTTTATCCTACGACACCAACCAAGTCTATAGTTATTCTAGTACAAGAGGAGACAAGGAATTAGGGTTTTCTAGAACAATCACAATTAATTGATAAATTGAAGGAGACAATAAAAGAGTGTGTCTTGTGCTGGAATTATACATTTTTAATTCCAGCAGAAGACACACTCTTTTATTGTCTCCTTCAATTTATAAAAATTCTGCTACTCTCGGCAAAAACTTTCAATTTAATTAATTCATAAACTTGTCAGGACATGTGTTTTAGATCTTTGCACGTTCTTACATGTCAATAGATAATGGATAGTCAGGGATTATTATATCCGTGACCCTTTTAAAAAATAAATTATCATTCCTCATATCCTTCTTTAATCCCATTCGATTTAAACCAGGCCTGTCCAATCCGTGGCCCAATATAAAGTCATAAAATTTCTTAAAACATTGAGATTTATATGTAGATACTGGAAAACACACAACAATTTGGCCTGATAATTTTTTTTCTCTAAAATAAGAAATCTGAAAATCTACTGTGAAGTTTTCGAAAAATAAAAGCGTTAATTTTAAATTTTGAATCTGGAACTAGATTTCAAGATTTCCGAAAAAATAATCATCATTTTAGTCTATTTTCGACTCCATTTTCATTAGAAATAAATTTTTTACTATCAAACTTTCTGATTAAATGTTGTAGAATCTAGAACAATAATTAGATACCGATCTGAAAGAAAAATTTGAATATTGTTTCTTTATTAGAATTTTATATTAATTATCTAGCCAGGAAAATATATAAACAAATACTAATACATAATATCACTTTTTGTAAGTATGTAGGTATGTATTTACATATACGAGAAGCTATTTTCTAGTATAAAATTTACGAAAAGTAAAATTAGAAGCTCACTATGAGCTAAAAAAATAATAAAGTTCTTATTTCTACATTATTAATTATCTTTTTTGAATAACAAATATCAATAGAATTATAATATTTTATCCGAAGCCCGAAACATTTGTTTTTTCTTCAAATGTGGCCCATGTATTCCAAAAGGTTGGACACCTCTGTACTAGGTGACAGCACTTTAGGTACTATTCGCTCGAATGTAAACTAAAAAAAAAAAAAACTTTGAAAATTGAATGGTGTACAATTTCCTAGAGAACAAAATGCACCAGTTACTAGAAGGAAAATAGCTCTTAACGAAACCTGTATTTTTTATTTAATTTGTTTAATATAAATAATTTACAACTAAAAATCTTAAAAAGAAGAATAAAATACATAAATTGAATAAGAATTGAAGGTACCTATACTATAGATACAGGTTCCAGTTGTTTGAAAGTCATAATGATAAATTGGTGGCGAGTTAGTTATTGCTAGGATGATTTTGTATAAAGACGTTTTTGATGGAATTAGTGACTTAATTCCATCAGAACAATGGTTATCGAAAGTAAATGGATCAATTGGATCTGTCTCTGTTTTAGTCGAGCATGCCGAGTAATAGTTTTTACCATAATAAAGTGCTGGTTCAAAATTTTTTTAATACAAATCTACAGACTAGATTATTTACAATAAGAATTTAATTTTTGAATTTTTTTATAGTAATTCCTCATTAAAAACTTAGACATTAATTATACTGCTCGACATAAATTAAACAAAAATTCTTCTCGTAAACCTAACAATGGATTCCAGTAGAGTTTTATACGCTGATTATCATGCAATTTCCCGATTTTTTACAACAATTCAGAGTTTTGAGATATTATCGGTCAAAATGACAAAAAAGGCCATTTTGACTTATTTTCGAGTCCCATTAAATATTAAACAGCAATATATGAAATCAAAATATTTTGTTGACGTAATAGAAAACAGCTTTCCCTTTGATTTTCAAATGACCACTTGTTTTAGCTCATTTAGAACTCGGGTTATAATTAAAAAACTAAGACCTTATGTTTTTATCTATGTTTATTATCCTATATCACGTAGTTTTAGTTTTTTAGTTATAACTCGAGTTCTAATTGATCTAAAAACAAGTGCTAATTTGAAAATAAAAGAGGAAGCTGTTTTCTATTACGTCAACAAATGGCATTTTTCGTCGTTTTGGCCTATATGGTAATATCTCAAAACTCTGACGTGTTGTAAAAAATCGGGAAATTGCATGATAATCTACGTATAAAACTCTACTGGGATCAATTGTTAGTTTTACGGGATTAATTTTTGTTGAGTAGTGTTATCTTTACGATTTTAGCAGCTGTTATTAAAGGGATTCGGGACTGTTCATCATTTTTATAAGAAAATTCTCAAATTTTTACCATCGAAGTTTTTGTGTTAAATAAATGTTTTTATAATGAGAAAAAAATTATCTCAATAATTGAATCGTAATGGAAGGTAGCCCAGAGGTAGTGAGGAAAGAAAAATTAACACATATAAAATAAGGTGCAATTTATTGGAATCCTTCCTCCTTTCCTTTCAAACCGACGTTTCGGAGGATATTCACCTCCTTCTTCAGAGTTTTCAAAGGGTCAATGAATGAAACAAATAAAATGTTTCCTTCTTCTCTCTACAGTAGTGTTCAATAACTTTCTTCACTTTTAACAAAGGCATAGAAAAAAAAATTGTTTGCCATTTGTTACAAAGTGAAGAAGTTTTGAACACTGTCGAGAGAAGAGGAAACATTTTATTTGTTTCATTCATTGAACCCTTTGAAAACATGAAAGGAGAGAAGACTAGGTTTGCAGAGAGGAGAGAATTTAATAAATTAACCTTATTTATGTGTTGAATTCTCACACTGCTGCTTCCATTACATTCAATTAAAAGTTTCTACCAGTCCGTCTCTCTCCAGAGAAAATTTCGTTGCAAAAAAATTATCTCAATATTCTTTTTATTAATATTATCAAAACAAAGATTTTTATTCGAAATTAACCTCATTATTAACAATTTTTTATTAAAAAATTGAATAGACAGAAGTTGTCAGTCTGCAGAAATACAAAATATTTTTTCGAAGATCAACCAGATAGATAAGCTATCCCGAACTCCTTTTAGGTAATTTATTAGATGCTTTTTCGTAAATTAATCAGTAACATGCTCATTTAAAGGCTTTTTCCTGAGATAATTGTTGTTTCTTGAAGATGATTCCACTGTACAGTTGCTCTTCATTTTGTTAGCCTTGGTTTCCGGTCAATACGAAGCCTGGTTCCTCAGGGACCAGGCGTTATATTACCGAATCCTCCCTCTTCCCCCAAGACGGGGTTTTAATTAATTTTATAACACGCGACCAACGAGGCCACCAGCCTGGGCAAATTGGCCTGGCCGTCTAATAATTAATGGAGCCAAGATGGACGACGCCCTACCATGCATGGCTACGCATAAGGATCAGCTCCAGTCAGACCCACATATTGTCCTCACACGACAACCACCATTAATCGAATCTCGCTTCCGACATCACCTTCCCCTCGCTTAACATCACTTCTCTCTGTACCGACCAATTCTCTCCAAATATCTGTTCAAAATAATTGAATCTACCCAATTAATCTAAAAAAATTAGACAAAATTATAAATTACATACCATTTCATAAATTGATGTTATTTTTGGAAGCTCAGCTATCGGGGAATTGAATTTCTCCTTCCAAAAATATATTAGCTTCTATTAATTGACAATATTAAAATCTGGGGGCACGGCAGTGCCCCAGCCAAGTTCGATTCGAACGGGGGTGTGTGCACTGCCAGACTACCCTTTACAGGAAACAACTCAGGCCATTTTGACGCCTCTGTAACTTCGTACTGGAAACCTCTACATGGCTGAAATTTTTTTCACAATACTGGTCCATAAGCTTAACTAAATTACAAAATTTCATATTTCTACTGCTTATACCGTCCAAGTTACAAGAAGCCAAAGATAGGCTTTTTCGTCACTCACTCACTCACTCATCAAAATTCTAGAGTACTTCCGCTGATCCTAGAATGGTGAAATTTGGCATGCTGGTAGAGTTTGTGGTACAATTAATGAGAAAAATCCAAAAATCGAAACTTTCCCTTCTTCAGGACCTAAAATGAAGGAGTGAAAGTTATAGGCTAAATTAAGATATAGTGAAAACACAATGAACTTAGAATGCTGAAATTTGGCACACTGGTAAAGATTGGCACATGAATAAAAGAGGAACTTGAAACACCGAAACTTTCACTTCTTCATGATCCTAGAATATTAAAACTTGGCATGGTGTTAGAGTTTGGGATACAATTTATGGGAAACATCCAAAAACCGAAACTTTCCCTTCTTTACGACCTAAAATGAAGGGGTGAAAGTTATAGACTTAATTAACTAACATATAGTAAAAATTCAATGAACCTAGAATGCAGAAAATTGGCATACTGGTATAGATTGGCACATTAATTAAAGAGGAACTTGAAACACCGAAACTTTCACTTCTTCGGGGCCCGAAATGAAGGGGTGAAATTTATAGACTAAATTAACATACAGTGAAAATATAATGATCCTAGAATGCTAAAACTTGGCATATTGGTAGAATTTGGTAGGAACATTAATAAAGAATGAAATCGCAAAACCGAAACATTTCCTTCTTCAGGGCATAAAATGAAGGGGGTGAATTTTGATCGATAAATTTTCATTATTTTCAGTATGGTGGTGGAGTTTGAGGCGTTAATAAAGAATGAAATCGAAAAACCGAAACTTTCCCTTCTTCAGGACATAAAATGAAGTGGTGATATTCGTGCGATAAATTTTCATTATTTTCGGGATGTGGTAGAGTTTGGGGCGTTAATAAAGGGTGAAATCGAAAAACCGAAACTTTCCCTTCTTCAGGACATAAAATGAAGTGGTGATATTCGTGCGATAAATTTTCATTATTTTCGGGATGGTGGTAGAGTTTGGGGCGTTAATAAAGGGTGAAATCGAAAAACCGAAACTTTCCCTTCTTCAGGACATAAAATGAAGTGGTGATATTCGTGGGATAAATTTTCATTATTTTCGGGATGTGGTAGTGTTTGGGGCGTTAATAAAGAGTGAAATCGAAAAACCGAAACTTTTCCTTCTTCAGGACATAAAATGAAGGGGAGTATTTTTTGTGCGATAAAATTTCATTATTTTCGGAATGGTGGTAGATTTTGGGGCGTTAATAAAGGGTGAAATCGAAAAACCGAAACTTTCCCTTCTTCAGGAAAAACCGACACTTTCCTTTCTTCAGGACATAAAATGAAGTGAAATCGAAAAACCGAAACTTTCCCTTCTTCAGGACATAAAATGAAGGGGAGTATTTTTGTGCGATAAAATTTCATTATTTTCGGAATGGTGGTAGATTTTGGGGCGTTAATAAAGGGTGAAATCGAAAAACCGAAGCTTTCCCTTCTTCAGGACATAAAATGAAGTGGTGATATTCGTGCGAGAAATTTTCATTATTTTCGGGATTGTGGTAGTGCTTGGGGCGTTAATAAAGGGTGAAATCGATAAACCGAAACTTTCCTTCTTCAGGGCATAAAATGAAGGGGGTGTATTTATTTGTGCTATAAAATTTCATTATTTTCGGGATGGTGGTAGATTTTGGGGCGTGAAATCGAAAAACCGAAACTTTCCCTTCTTCAGGACAGTTGAGTTTGCTCAAAAGGCATAGATTTTTAATTTTTAACACCCCTCCACCCCCCCCCCCCTTAGTTTTGGGTCGATATGTACCAAAATCTAATAAGCTCTTAATCTCAATGGACCAAAAAGTGAAATTTGGTTTCGATATTCACACTAGTTTTTGAGCTAGCTCGTCCACAAAAATTTGGTTACGCACAGACTAACAGACATTTTGACAAAACAATTATTATCTCGAAAAATATATTTTTTTTCGATGTTCACTTATTAGAGCTTTTTTACTTTATCCAATGCGAAGCATGGGGAAAGTATTGTAACCGATCTCGCGGCAAGCGCGACTTCCAAGGGTCCTCAGGTAAAGACTTCGGAACCAATGGGCCCAATTAAAGTCACAAATTGTAGTATTCAATTAGGTTGAATTTTAGCACGTGACGGTTTTGCCAAACATTACATGGGGTCTCGTCGAGAGGAATAACCATTCTATATTGGATTTTAGACGTTTCGGTTTTTATCGGTAACCATTGAAGAAGACATAGAGAAATCGACTTTAAACCAAAAATAGCGATTGATTCTCATCTAGTACTTGAGGAATAACCATTCTATATTGGATTTTTGATGTTTCGGTTTTTATTGGTAACCATTGATGAAGACATAGAGAAATCGAGTTAAAATTAAAAATAGCGATTGATTCTGTCATCTAGTACTTGAGGAATAACCATTCTATATTGGATTTTTGACGTTTCGGGTTTTATTGATAACCATTGATGAAGGCATGAAGGAATCGACTTAAAATCAAAAATAGCGATTGATTCTCATCTATTACTTGAGGAATAACAATTCTACATTCGATTTTTGACGCTTCGATTATTATTGGTAACCATTGCTGAGAGACATGGAGGAATCGACTTTTTAAAAATTCTACATTCGATTTTTGACGCTTCGATTATTATTGGTAACCATTGCTGAAGACATGGAGGAATCGACTTAAAATCAAAAATAACCATCGATTCTTATCTAATACTAGAGAAATAACCTTATTGCATTCCATTTTTGATGTTTTGACTATTAATGACAACCTCTACTGAAAACGTGGAAGAATAGACTTAAAATCAAAAAGACTAAACTTTTTTTTGGTAAACAACTCAAGCTTCTTCTGGGGTCAAAATATGAAAACATTATATAGCTAAAAACGTAAGTTAGAAGACATCTGATGTAAATATGAAATTTCATAATAATTCCTTCAACCGTTTTTACGTGAATCGTAAGCAACTTTTCGGAAACCTCTGAAACAGACATACAGACACATATATACATACATACAGACATACAGGAATTTTTTTGATGGTGTTTTCGTTCATTACTTTGCTTGAAACGCGTGCAACCAAAATTTGGCGTGATTTGGAGCAATGTACAGACAAAACCTTAATTTTATATATATAGATAGCTATGTATTTTATAAATAGAATTTATTGAATATATTTTATAGATAAAAGATTTCATGAATAACCTTTCCTTACATTATCATATTGATATAAATAAAATTTAAGTAATAACTTAAGCTTTCCTCAAGTTAAACAATTTCAATATTAAATAGTTCAACTTAGATTAATTTAAGTTATCACTTCTGTCCGCGCGTCCCGAGACGCACACATATTTTTCTTATTTGTGTTTTGAAATATCTGAAAAAAAGATAATTTAGAAAATAATTAGTAAAAAAAAGTTTACTTTTTAGAGACTCCAAACACTGCAAAAAGCTTTTGAGATACCCCGTTATCGGTATATTGACGACATTTTAATATTCTATGAAAAGAAGCTAAAATTCAATACACAGAATGTCGAATTGTCTTTTTCGACATCTGAATAATCTCCTATTGTTTGTGAGTCTGGCTTTCACTCTTTGTTATTTGATTTGAATAAACAAATCATTAAAAGCTATCACTTATCGAGTGACTCATTTGCTTCTTTTTCAAACGATATCCGGTGATGAAATTTCTTTACTCTTTATTTAGTTCTGGTCAGAAAGGACATCTATTCAATAGCCATTGACATTATCTAGATCTAAAAAAAAAAAAATAAACAACCATTTGACAAAATTATTTTGTGAACATTTTTTTATAATATTTTAAAAATATCTAATTCACTTTACTACACTAAATAAGATATGAATCCCCCAGTCTGGAATTTGCTTGCAATTCTGAAGAGGAGCCACCATACTGAGTGCAATACAAAAACGAGCCAAAACAAATTGACAAGCATCCTTGATTTCTTGCCCCTCTATAGTAGCGTTTGCCTTTATCGGGTTCCGTTTAAAAAGTAAAACGGGACCCTATTTGTGTCCCTACATTGGCTGTCTTTCAGAGAGCATTGTAGCTAGTAAATTAAATATAATACACACTCAAAATTCACAAGCCATGTTTATTTATTTTCCACAAAATTAAAAATTACTAGTATATTAATATTTAGCTGGATGAATATTTTGGGGAGAGTCGAAGAGAATATTATATCCTTACAGGCGCGGATCCAGACCTCTGTTTTTTTTTTTTTTTTTGGGGGGGGGGCGGTCGCCGGTATAAAAGATCTACTTTTGATCTCGGAAGTGTGTCGCGATCGAATTGTCCGAGCGGGGGTGGGGGGGGGGGGCGTCTCCCCACATAGAACTTTATTTTTTATTTTCTTCAATTTTAAAAATTTAATGTTATAAAAGAAAAAAGAAAAATTAAATAAACATATAAAAAATGTTGATCTCCAATGCTTTGGGGGGGGGGCGGTCGCCCCCAATCGCCCCCCCTGGATCCGCGCATGTATCCTTATTACATATTGAAGGAGACAATAAAAGAGTGTGTCTTCTGCTGGAATTATAACGTTATAAATAAATAAAATTTATAATTCCAGCGTTTCGTTATAAATAAATAAAATTTATAATTCCAGCAGAAGACACACTCTTTTATTGTCTCCTTCAATATATAAAAATTCTGCTACTCTCGGCCAAAACTTTCAATTTAATCCTTATTACAGTGTGCCTCTAGAGATTGTCAAATGTTCCGCGAGGCTTTTTGACAAATCATTAAAATTGCATGGGTTTTGTAACTTTGAAATAGTATTTATAATTACTTAATTTTTTTTTATATCATACAACTTTTACATTTTTTATATTCAGGTGTCCCGCAAATGATTCCAGATATTTTTAGTGTGCCGGCAACAATTAAAGGTTGAAAAACACTGCTCTAGCTTTAAAAGTTCTGATTCAAAAATGCAAAAAGAAAATTTTTTATTGAGATTTTAAAGCGAAGTCATAATATAGGCATAAATAAACAATTTATAAATACTATGGCTTATCTAGCAACCCAAGTCTTGTAAAATTTTTCACTTTTTTACTTTTTCCTTAATTAATATATGTGCGGGGGTCGATTCTTTCATTAGAATTCGAAGGAGGAAAATAACTAAAAAGGTGTGGATAAAATTATCTAGTTTCTTCCTTTATAGCGAAGGAGATGCAATGATGCCAAATACAAGTCAAGACCTGTTCAGACTATTAAAGATTCAATTTTTAATTTCTATTATTCTAGGAATGCCCTTTTGCTCTTGGATCAAAATTATACTCGTTATAGAGAGAGCAAATATTTAATTGAACTTCAATAAAATTCAGACAATAATGTGAAAGAAAAATAGTTATTCTTACTGGCAAACGTACTGGCTAGTGAAAAAGTTTTACTTTTTTCTTCATTTTCATCATTCAATAAAAAAATTAAATTCATAAAAAGAAATCGTCTTAGAAAGTTTGTTCTGTAGCAAAATGTTTGTATTTTCAATGCGGAGAACTGTTTAGATTTTGGCCTCTCTAAGTCAGTGTTTCTCAACCTATGTGCCACGAGAGATTGTCAAATGTGTCGCAAGCGTTTTTGACAAATAATTAAAATTGCATAGATTTTGGAATTTTGAAATAGTATTTGTAATTAGTTCATTTTTTTTTTTATTTAGGTGCACCTATGTGTCACAAATGATTGCAAATATTTTTAGTGTGCCGTAAACCAAAAAAAAGGTTGAGAATCACTGATCTATGGTCTTAAGTTTATTCGTAAAGTAAATCTTATACTAAATTAACACTTTAAAAGATATGGTTATTTTATTTTTTCATTTTACTTACAAAATAGTCTCATATCCTGTACATATGTAATTTCTGATTGCCGATAATAATCCGCACAGACTAAATGAAAAAAATCGCACTTTTTTGGCTCTGAACGAGACCCCATGTAATTTTTGACAAAACCTTCCCGTGCTAAAATTCAACCTAAATGAATACTACAATGTGTGACTTTCATTGAGACCATGGGTTCCGTAGTCTTTACGTGAGGTCCCTTTGAAGTCGCCCTTGCCGCGAGACTGATTCCAATACTTTATCTGGTTCCAATTGGACTAAATAAAAATTATAATATAATAAAAATTTTGGGGGTAATTCAAAATTCTGGACGCCCCTCGTGCTTCGCTCACCAAAAGATGCTTGTATCTAAATTTTTTTTTTTTTTTGTTATAAATTCTTTAAGTAGATATATTAGTGCAAATCAATAGCCTTGATCATTTCTCTTATCAGAAATCCTTTGATTAAAGCGATCAATACATTTCGCAATGTTACTTTTTTAATTAAATACAAACTTTGAAGGAGGAAAATTGTTCTCTCACAAGCTTATAGACATTCGATCTTTTTAATCCACCTTGAACAAAACTCAACCGACATATCAAAAAAACATGCGGAAAAACCCCTATAAATTAAGAGGTTTATTTATTTCGTTTACCGTCTGATGGTATCAAGAAAGTTCAATTGAATTTTCCATTATGATTTATCCGTGATTTTAAATCCTTTCCGCTTTAATCTTTTCTTGAGATGGATTACTTTTTGCTTTCTTACTTTATTTATTACACCTTAAAAATCTCATCTGGGAAATCTTGGAAGGATAAGCTTTCATTTTTCTATTTCTTAAACTTTTACCATTCGATTAAGTTCGTTATTCTCCCCGCGTGAATCCATTTTATTCTGTTATCTGCAATTTAACAGACCTTTTGTGTTTCCAGTAAAGAATAAATCTTTTCAAATTAAAATTTCACAATGATATTTTAACTTAAAAATATCATAATCCATTTAATGTTAAAGAATATGATATTAGAGGGGCATTATTTTGAAAATGATGGGTTCTCGGGTGTTAGTCGAGCGCCATTATCGTGCCACTAACGAGCTGCTTGCTGCCCGAATCAAGCCCTGGGCTGACCGAATGCATAATTAACCCCTTGTAATTCAGACTCGGTTCTCTCTTTTGCACCCTGGGAACATGTCAACCCAGGAGGACCAGTTTACAATAGTTCCAGCCATCGCCCACTTGGGGATCGTGATCATCCATTGCATATAGCGAACATTCGAAATCTGTTTATTTATGGGGAAAGATAAAACCACGATGAAGATATGCACTGATACGTTTTTAATATCGGTCTTAATATACTTATAACCTTATAACTTAATGTTATTTATTATTAATAAATATTATATTTTTATTTACTTATTTTTTAATATAAATCATTCCCTTCGTGGTTAATTTGGAAAACTTTCGAACCAGTTCATTTGCTATTATGTTTATCCCCATGACGCCTAAAGTACTGGAACTCTCTCTCCTTTTTCTTCTGATTCTCATGATCTTCAATCCTGCAACACCCGAGTGCACAAATTCCTTCGTTTTCTTATCTCTTCCTTTAAGGACGTTCCCTAATATAGCTCAGATGCAGTTCGCTCTTTCCCCTACTCTCACATGCGCAGAAAGGCAAAAATATTTTCCCTGCGTCGTTTCTCGGATCTGGCAACATTGCATTCTTACCGACGCTAAAAGACAAAGAATAAAAAAAAAACACTTCATGAAACAGCTCAATGCGAAATTCCAGATGAGAACAGTATAGTTAGGTTGAGAGAATTAGCTAAAAATCTCAAATGCACCAGCTGCAGAAGTTTTTTAGATATGGAAAAATTGAGTAATTTTAGTGCGACGTTGCCAAGTCGCCATCTCTCACTTGCTATGCCATGAGAGAAAAAATGAAAACCATCAAAAGTACCTAACTTTTAACATTTTTCATACAAAACGAATACCGCTTGATACAATTATTTTAACAGAAAAATATTTGTTATATCTTCAGTTAATGATTCTCACTTTTTCAAAATAATTTCAAGAAAATTACGATTTTTATTTAATGAAACAGTCGCTTTAACATCAAACGGGATAGGGTTCGCGTGTTAAATATATGCACATTTCATTTTAATGGTCAATATTTACAAATTTAGTGTCGCAAGGACTATTGAAAAAAATGTCTACGTATAAAGGACACTTATAAATATGTGTATTCAAAATTTTAAAAGGATTGCAAGAAAATCGATTTATTAAGGAGTGTCCTTAATCACTCTTCATTAATGCAAGGGTCTCTCAAGACCCAATACCTATAGAGGCTGATTTCAAATACCTTATAAAATAAATTTTTTTCATAAATTAGAGGAATGAGTGTAAAAGTTTTCAAAATGATTTGTAAATTATAGTGAATTGTGAATTCTTCAACTAGTCACTCTAGGGCAGGCCTGGGCAATCCAAATCGCACCGCCTCACTGACGCCTTAAAACTTAAAAATTTCCAAGGGCCGCACATAAATCCATAAGAATCTTTACAATATTTTTATCCATGAGAAGCAGATAAAATATTGTAATCGGTCTGGCGGGAAACGCGACTTCAAGGGTCCTCACAGTTAAAGACTTCTTATCCCATGGTCTCAACCAAAGTCACAAATTGTAGTATTCATTCAGGTTGAAATTTAGCACGTGAAGGTTTTTAAAATTATTTTACTTTAAAGTATTTATTTCATAAATCTATGTACCTATTAAAATAAAATGAAAACGCCTTAAGAGTCTTAGGGTAGGCTTTGCACATCCATTCCGAGTTGCGTAAATTCCAGGGGCTTTTTTAATTAATTTACTAGTAGAATAATTTTTATTACATACCATTTTGTTGATGACACAAATGGAAAATATAGACACTATTACTATTCTATTACTTTTCTAACAAAAATTATTATAATTTGGTTGACATTTCTTTTGACTATTAATTAGTGAGATAATCAATAATTTTTTTATTATATTTTAAAATTTTCTATCTCCTCGGGTTTCTAAGTTTTAGCATTCAATTTTGGTACATAAGTTGTTGAAATATCTCGGGAAGGTTTTTTAATTTTTTCAAAATTTGACTCCTGAACAGAATTAGTCTGATAGGTTGTATCTGAAATGTATCTAGAGTGGGTGACAAGACATTTCTTAAAGACCCCCTCTACAAACGCAAGCCATATCAGAGACAGGGGTGGATTTGTCCTTGTAGAGGGTAAATTTTTATCCTTGCTCCTAAAAATTTTACATTTACATTAAAATTAAGCAAATTTTGAAACCCCTATTTTTCTAGAGTTCATGTTGAGGTTGATTCAAAAAGCAATACTGTTCAAGTTCTAGTTCTAAGTTTCTTAACAGAACTGAATGGGCAAATCAAAAAATGAATACTATCATTTCTGAATTCAAAATAAACTTGAATTGAATTCTCCATTCATAGTTATTTTGCTTACATTTTCATACACAATTGTTTCCGTTCATTCATTAATATCCATGAATTTTATATTCATATAGTATGTGGAAATCACATCGACATTCAAGCAAATTTATATACATATTAATTAAATATAAACCTTTTATTTAACAAATATAGAATTTTTATTTTTATTTGAATTTGTCTTGACTGTGTTTTTATATTGTGACAATTATATTCTGTAGGCATTTCTCGAACACGTTAAGAAACAACCTCAATCTTCAGAAGCGTCCAGTATCATAGGCCAATTCGGTGTTGGATTTTACTCTGCTTTTATGGTTGCTAATAAACTTGAAGTATATACACGGAGCATTGAGCCAGGAAGCCCCGGACTTCTCTGGACATCCGATGGGTAAGTTGTCTTCCTTTTATTGATTTTTTTTCTTAACATCTGAAGTCCAGATTATCTCTTGATTTTAGAAGCTAGAGATAAAATAGTCAAGGGTTTTAAAGTATTGAAAAGACGGGTTGGGTTTAGAAAGTGTGAAAATTGAGACGGGAAACCGAGTGACGATTTTTCGTTACAACTTTTAATGTCTAATTTTATGGGTTTTCTCCGTATCAAACAACCACCTATACACCCATTATATTATAGGTATTATATATTGTATACAATATACCTATGTCCTATTGTACTATACCACTTCATCATCATCAGCCTGTCGCTAGCGACAATCCACTGCTGAATATAGGCCTCTTCCATCAAATGGAAGGGGGTTGGCATTAAGTCACCACGCTTGCCAGACGGATTGGTGACTAGGAATCAGATTATAGCCGGTCAAATATCAATGCAGGGACTCGGACTCGAACCCGGGACTCCTGCTTAGAAGGCTAGTGTCTTTAAGCTCTCGGCCAATCCGATTCCCTATACCACTTACTTAAACATAATATGAAGTCACAGAGCCACGATTTATCGTTTCCCATGTCACATTTTTATGGGTAACCTCGTTATAAAAATTTCCATTGTTAAAAATCAACCACTTAGTTATAAATAACGTCAAACTTCAAACACTGGAAAAAGTAAAAGTTTTCAAGTCACTTAAAAAAAAAATCTGAACATTCTTTATATTTATTTACTAAGAATGTTTTGGAGTTTGTTTACTTAAAAGAAATTTTGTAATCGATTTTTCAATTAGTCTTATTTTATAGCTCACCATTAATTTGTAGATAGATACCTAATAAATGAAATGAATTAAAAATGTGTACCATAATTTTATATTAGGTAAAATTATGACCCGGGAATCCAAAAAAGGGTAGTGGGAGGGGGGAATTAAAAAATTAAAAATGTCGACTCGGAAAGATAATAAATAATTTGAATTAAAGATTCTTAGGGATGTGGACAAAATAATTTTTTGTAAAGGTATAAACAAGTGGCTCCACCTATTACTTATGACAAAAGATAAAAAACTAATAGAAAGTTATCGACGTCCTATTATTTATTTTTCGATGGATTAACTAAAAAACTATTCCAAAATAATCAAAAATAATTATTTTCATTAGTTTTTTTGGTAAAGGTATGAAAGAGTGATAAAAAATAAACTAATAAAGATATCCACATGTTTTTTTTCGGTGTGGCTTGGATATATCCAGTTCGGCTCGATTAGAATATGTCCAGTTCGGGCCGATTTTTAGACCATCAGTTTAGCTGTGTATTTAGGCGAGTTAGGTTTCTCCACAATTCAGATACTTAAATAAAAATTAATCCGCGTGACCATTAGGACCCCATTTTTTTTCTAATCCCGAACCTTTCATGAAAAGCCAGCCTCGTCTTGTCGTCCTAAGGGTGGTAAGCCTTGCACCTCATTTAAATTAAGTAAATTAATTATTTTTTTAGTTATCGTGGTTATCATGCGAATACACACAGACAGAAAACAAATCATGGTGGAAAATTATTTTTCTCCACGTTTCGGAAATTTTTAACCACAATAAATAAATATTTTTTCATCGTGAATTCAATAGTAGAGAATTCCGGCAGGCGACCGAAGTGTAATAAAAAATAGTATTGCCAATTTTTTTTTATTGCCTTTTATTAATTAATGGGAATTTCTATAATCTAGTTTTCTTTCCTGTCTCAAAATCTTAGAAATATAAATTTATTAGATAAAATAACTTGATTTCAGATCTGGAGCCTATGAAATTTCGGAAGCTGATGATGTTCAAACCGGAACAAAAATTGTAATTCATCTTAAAACCGAATGTCGAGAATATAGTGATGATGAAACTATTAATAGTAAGTATAAAAGCTATTTTCATTCAGTCTAACTTTAACTTTCATTTACAGATTCAAAATTTTATATGTTTTTAAAAATATCATGTTTGAATTCAAAACATACATAGAGGAAAAGTAAAAACTTTTTCAAGGCTCATTACGCATTCTGCAAATTTCGATGATTTTGTCATTTTTTCTCAGCAAACAGTTGAGCTAGGAAGCTGAAAATTGGCACAAAAGTGTAGTTTATTTATATAAACGTTTGTGTCAAATTTCAGCTTATGAACTACAACTGTTCGAGATTTTCCATAATCTCGAATCTAGAAAGCCGATAATCTATACAAATCTTCATTTTAGAAATCCAAACAATAGAACGAACTTTCTACTGACTTCACTTCTTGAGTTGGTGTCAGAATTCAAACCGAAATACAGACAGAAAAATCACATTTCTTCTTTTTACAGACATTTCTATTCACGAATAGGAAAAAAATTTAATTTTTATGATTGAACTTAACACTCTGTATACTTGTATCGATTTTTTAAATACCTATTAATAGATGAAAAGATTTTCCATTCAATAACAACGAAACCTATTTTTTGAAAGGGTATAGGATATGTAATATATACGGCTTAGGACTTTAAGAAGTCATTCTAGCCATTGTTGATGAGATTGCGGTCTTTGATGAAGACCTATGGAAAGGCTTGCAAAAACTCCAATGGAGGCCATTTCTTGTAGAGATATAAAATGAGTAGTAAAAGCCATGATTTAATCTATTGATTGACAGTTCACAGAATTTTCCTGTTTTGAATTCAATTATTTATGACCTTTTGAAATCTATTATTATTTTTGGGGTGCCATATAATGAATATATAAAAATATATTTTCAAAAAAAAAAAAAAAATAATAATAATAAATTTATTTCTATTTTTTTAACACATTTCTTTAATTCTTTTTCAGAAATTATTAAAAAATATAGTAATTTTGTTGGAAGTCCCATTTTATTAAATAACACTCAAGTAAATACTATTCAGGTAAGGTTTAATTAATAAGATATTGTTTAAAAAAATTTCAAGTTTAGTACCTACTATCCCATAACACATTGATAATACAGAAACTCTAATTCTAAAATAGTAGAAGGCAATTGGAAACCACCCCTGGGAACATTTCCCAAAGGGGAATCACTAAGGATAAAAAATCTCCATATCCATATCCTTTCCAAAGTTTTTAGCATATTATCGTGCGATTGGTGCATCAAAATAAAAATTAAAAGATGAGATGTTTAAGCACTTTTTAGCTCAAAAGTAAAACGGGCCCCTACAATGTGCCGATACAATGTGTGTCTGTCTATCTGTCACAGCATCGTGTCTCTTAAACTAATTAAGATAAAAACTTGAAATTACAAGTTATGTGCATTTATTTTTCCTGAGATCAAAAATCATATTAAAATTATAATCAGATAAATAATTTAAACGAGGTCGAATTGTTTGTCTAAAATAAAATAATATTTATTTTATCATTGGTGTGAGGTATCCCTGTAAAGATATCATTAAAATGTTTTTAAATGTAATTCACTTTAAAATGACACTGTACCTATGGGAGGCCGGCAATTTACTAATTTTTAAATGATATTTGCACCTAACGGGATTCCCAAGATATCTCAAGTATTTTGGAAAATATAAAGTATAGAACCCCCAGTATGTGAGTTCGACTTGTACTTTATATTATATTTGTTGAGACTTTCACTATTAGATTATCTCTCAATTATCACATTAATATAAGCAAAATTTCAAGATTCTAGGGGGAGAGACGAACAACGAATTATCCATAAAAGAATTTTGTTTTTTACTATTTTAGTACGGAACCCTAAAAAACAAAACAAATAAATAAATAAAGCTTAAATATAACTTGAGATAAGTAAGATATCACGCAAGACTCGGTGTCATATGTGCATATGCGTTAATAATTCGCCAAGTCTGAAATTAATACTTAGTTTGGGTTTTAGATAATTTTAAATTTAAGGTAGTTCTTTCACAAATGCGAAAATTCAAAAAGTCTTCGAAACTTGGAATATAAGTCATTAAAAGCATAATAAACACACTGTTAAAATTTGAAGACGATTTACCACACCAAACATGAAATAATCGCAATTAAAAATGATATTTTTTTTACATATGGTAGATTTTTTTTTATGATAATGATGAGAGAAGGAGTTACACCAAAAAGGTGCAACCCCTAAAGGCCTGGTTTGGCCCTTCCATCGTGAAAAGA
Organism: Forficula auricularia; assembly: GCA_024734495.1. Classification (NCBI taxonomy): domain Eukaryota; kingdom Metazoa; phylum Arthropoda; class Insecta; order Dermaptera; family Forficulidae; genus Forficula; species Forficula auricularia. Next base: position 8,699,261 of record JALMQS010000085.1, on the reverse strand, counting down.
AGAAGAAAGAATTTTATGGATTGGGCGGGGGTCGAAGGTATCTGTGGATACGGGTCTTAAATAGCTGAAGGTTATAAGTCGCGGGAAAGATGGTGGCAGGGAGCGAGTTCCAGTCTCTGGAGGTCATAGGGATAAAAGAGTTGGCGAAAGCGCTTGTTCGACTTTTATCCAATTTGACAGCGAAGGGGTGCTGAGCGTTAGAAAACCGCGTGTTTCTCGTAAAGAGGGCATTAGGGGGATAAGTGATTTCAGCTCGACTGAACAGACACCGTGATAGTATCTGTAGTACAGGAAAGGGCAGAAACGGTTCTTCGGTGAGCCAGGGAGTCGAGTGAGTTGGTTAGAGCCGGGTCTCCTATTAGTTTAATTGCTCGCTTCTGAATTGCATCCAGTGTAGCAAGAGAATGCTTGGATGCACCCTCCACAGATGAGAGCCATATTCGAGACAGGGACGAATTTGAGCCTTATACACCATAAGAAGTTGACTGGGAGTATAACAGCGTCTAGACCTAAATAGGAGACCAAGCTTGCGCGCTGCAGCTTTAGCAGTGGTTGAGATATGGTCATTCCATGTAAGGTCAGACTCTAGAGTTATGCCTAGCATTGAAATTTTATCCCTGAATTCTAGTGAGTTTGAGTCGAATGATATAGATTGGGAAGGGTGAGAAAATGATCATTATTTTATTTTTTTTCATTGAATGACTTTCACCATCTTGATGAAAAACTAATATTTGTTAGAATAATATATTCGGATTAACTTAAAAAAAAAATTGAAATTATTTACCTCGTAGCTTTGATAATATAAGATCAATGGCTTGGAAACGATCCATTCTTAAATAGGGTATAGTAGGGTGAGAAGTACAGTCACGTTAAAAAAACATAACCTAAAATTTTAGCACCGTTCATATGTATAGAGTGGTTACGAGGCTAAAATTTTTTGTATGGATTGTCGCGAAAGAACTACCTTAAATTATTTCACTTGATTTTTAAAAAGGTTCCAATGTTTATAGAATGTTTTTTGTTTTAGCCATTATGGTTGCTCGATCCCAAAGAGGTAACTAGTCAGCAGCATACGGAATTCTACCGTTTTGTTGGAGGTGCTTATGACCAGCCGCGCTTCACGCTTCACTATAAGACAGATGTGCCGCTTTCCATCCGCGCGCTTCTTTACTTCCCTGAGGGCAAGCCAGGTATGAGCATCCGACCGCGTAATTCATTACTATGGACAATTGCAGGGAGCTGGCTTTTCTGCATTTATTAACAGTCTGCTTTGAGGCATTCTTTAAATCCTCATTTGAACCTTACTATTTTCATTTTGCATTTTGCTTCAATCTTATTAATAGATGGATAGTATAAGATCTAAAATTAAACGAACTATACAAAGTAGTTACTAATTATTGAGGTAATAATTAAGCCCTTGAGAAGCCAATCTGTGTAATTTTTATGTAATTTTCTTGGTTTTCTCAAATTGTAAACACATCATAAATAATAATTTAATTGGTGTTGTTATCGTCACATGATGAATATTTTCTTTGCTACTGGTTATTGGGTACTTGGACTTGAAATAAAATTAGAGTTCAATTTTCGAAATGTTGCTACCATTTGCAGTATATTGAAGGAGACAATAAAGAATGTGTCTTCTGCTGGAATTATCAAATTTTATTTACTTATACGAGACTATGGTTTCGAGGGCTTTGCCCTCTTCATCAATCTATTACAATGTATTCACAGGAATTAATTTATGAATGAAAAGGTTAAAATCTTTCGTGTGGTTAGATTAAGAATTTTATAAATTTTATAAATTTTATAAATAAATAAAATTTATAATTCCAGCAGAAGACACACTCTTTTATTGTCTCCTTCAATATATAAAAATTCTGCTACTCTCGGCAAAAACTTTCAATTTAATTTGCAGTATATTTTTCTGCTTCCTCGGGCAATATTTGAACTTTACCTCCTCTTAAAAAGTAATATATAGATCATTAGACCAGTATGTCGATCAAAATTTAGCAAAACAATGACATCCTTTTCTCTTTTACACTTTTTTTAAGAAAAACACAATCGTATTATAAAGCCTAACTGATACAGATAATAATATTAATAAAAATAAATAATCTTTTCAATGATAATACATTAAAAATTATTTTCTGAATTTCTTGTTATTATTATATGTATCAGTTGGACCTTATAATACGATTGTGTTTTTCTTAAAAGTATAAAAAGAAAGGATGTCATTGTTTTGCTGAATTCTGATCGACATGCAGTGTATGATCTATATATTACTTTTTATGAGGATGTTAAGTTCAAATATTGCCTGAGGAAGCAGAAAAATACTACTGCAGACAACATGACAACATTTCGAAAATGTAACATCTAATTTTATTTCAAGTCAAGTACAATAACCAGCCACAAAGAAAAATAAATAATGATCTCTTGGAACATAACAATGGTTCTATTCACTTCCTCGTGAATTGAACACAAGTGCCAAAAAGCTATCCGAACCATTTCTCAGATTAGTTCCATCTTAAAGTGTAGTCCTTTGGCGAAGACTTCTAAGAGACTGAATACAACTCGAAATAATTAGAACAAACCCTCGTGATTTCCCAAAGAAATCTAATTCTGCTACTCTTGGAAAATGAACTTTTATATAAATTCTCAGAGTAATTTTAATTTTTTGAACTCCCTTTTCATTTCTGATTCCCTATAGAAAATTTAGACTGTTGAATAAGGAACTAAATTTCACCTTTCATAGTTTTCTGGGAGATTTAATCATTTCAATTTTTCCGAAACTCCCCACATTTTGAGGAATGTTTGCCTTGAAACAAAATTTGACTATTGGTTCTCCAGGGATACAAATGTTGATAATTTATTCCTTTTTTTTCTTCTAGGTTTATTCGAAATGAGTCGTGAAGTGAGTGCAGGGGTAGCTCTCTATTCTCGTAAAGTACTTATTAAAAGTCACGATGATAATATTCTTCCGAAATGGCTTCGTTATGTAAAAGGTATATATTTCTTGTTATCTGACATCTTGTAAAATTAACTGAAACAGATTTAACATTATACATTTTTTCTTTCATTTTGTATTTGTTTGAACCGATTTTATCTGTATTTGATTTTTAGGGGTAGTTGATTCAGAAGATATTCCACTAAATCTTAGTCGAGAATTATTACAAAATTCAGCACTTATTTCGTAAGAATTTTTTATGCTTATCTCATTGTTTAAATTAATTTGAAATTTTTTTCTAATATAATATAAATTTCTTTCAATTTTTTTAGAAAGCTAAGGAGAGTTTTGACCAATCGTATTCTTCGATTCCTTCACGATAAAATGACCAAAAATACAGAGGAATATGATAAATTTTACTTAGATTATGGTCTTTTCCTTAAGGAAGGCATAATTACTAACTCTGACCAACTTGAAAAGGTGAAAAATTTAATGAAATTAAAAACTCTCCCACTTACTTTATTATCATTTTTATATCCTGTGCCCAATAAAGTAGAAGTCACATATCAAATTTTGGGGTTGCATTACACAAAATTTAGAATTATTATAACTAAACAAATATATTTCTTTAGTTAAGTATTAATTTTTATTATTTATTTATTTATGATTATTGAACATGTACTTACACTCTTTGTTTGAAAGCATAATTTTTAAATAATAAAACTATTATGAAGATTTCTCATTCATCTATTTGTACGGCTTTTGCTTGTATCATTTCTAAAAAAATAACCTTTTCAGAAAATAATACCTTATTTAGGAAATAGTTCTAGATGAAAAATTATACCAATTTAATAGGAAGTAGTTGTTAGGTATGATCAATAGACTGATGCGAATTCCCTTAAGCCCAAACTACTCAAAACTTAATTCTTAATTTATTTTGTTGATCTTCCCAAGAATCCTTCATTTAGAATAAAGTCAGATCGATCAAAAGTGTAGCGTTCGAGCACTCGTTCACTGCAAAAATTTAACCGATTATAATCTGAATGTCTAGCAAGGCGTGATAGATGTATGGGCGAAAATTCCAATTTATTGGGGAAGCCTATGTTAAATAGATGACTTAGTTTGCTATAAAATGTTTATGTAAAAACAGTATCTATTATGAGCTCATTTTTAATAAATTATTTGTGAATATTTTATAACAAACTCTTTAAATAAAATTATTCTATATCCTCCTAGTTTTTATGCTAATTAATTTTTATCTTATAATTATTATTATATTTTTTTTTTAGGAGGAAATATCTAAATTATTACGCTTTGAATCCTCACATACAAAGCCCGGCGAACGAATTAATATTCCACAATATATTAACAGATTTAAAACGAGATCTGATGGCCAAAAGGAAATTTATTATATTGCTGCTCCAAGGTACATATAAAAAATAATTTTGATTTTGATTTTCTTCTATTTTAATGAAATTATAAAAATTCTAATAAGTGAAAATAAAAAATAATTATAGTTAATCGTTTCATAATTTAATAAGGATTGAATATTCATTTTTTTGTTTTTATTTCCATTTGATTAGCCGTGAATTGGCCGAATCATCCCCTTACTATGAATCTCTAAAAGCGAAAAAAACAGAAGTACTTTTTTGCTATGAACCTTACGATGAGCTTGTCTTTATGCAACTCAGAACCTTTGATAAAATTCCTCTCACTTCAGTTGAAAAAGAAATGCGACAAGATACGAAAGCCAGCGATCTCGACCATTTGGGTATTTGATATTAATTCAAATCTATGTTGCTGTTTTTTTATGTTAAATCTTAACACTAATTTTCATTGTGATTCCAGGCTCAGATTCTTTAGGACGTCTTGAAATTGAAAATCTTCTCCCTTGGGTGCAAAAAGTATTAGGACCAAAAGTTCAATCGGTGACTGTAACACGAAGGCTTGATACTCACCCTTGCGTAGTTTCTGTGGAAGAAATGGCAGCTGCACGACATTTTGTACGAACACAGTCTCATCTCATGTCAGAAGAGGCTCGCTATTCACTTTTGAATCCACGATTCGAACTTAATCCAAAGTAATATAACAGTTGAATATGTTTATATATTATTATTCTATTTGATAGTATCCTCAACCAATTTATTCGCCAATATGTTTATCTCCATGAATTTTAGCGTCTGAAATTTCCCTCTTAAAATCTTAAATCCTTCAAGAGGAAAGCGCATAGATACATTCTTTTCCATGCCGTCCCGAACAGTCAAGAAGGTCAAAAATCTTACAAAACCTATGCTGCATCTTTACGGAGTTCTCTTTCTTGCATCAATAACACTAAAAAAACCCATCTAGGAGTTCTTTTTTAATCGATTTCAAAAAAGGAGGAGGTTCTCTATTCGACTGAATTTTTTTTTTTGTGTCTATGTTACCTCATATCTCCGACAATTATGAACCGATTTTGATGATTTGTTTTGCATTGGGTTCAGTCTAGTTTCCAATTGGTCCCGGTTTTTTTTCATTGGTATTGGACCTTTTTTGATATGTTTGTTCGGGCATAACTTCTTTGTTTTTGAACCGATTTTAATGATTCATTTTTATTGGGAAAGGGGTATCTTGGGATGGTCCTATTAATTTGGTCAAGTTCTGAAGATATGATCAATGACGAAATAACGTAAATCTCCAATTCTTATGACCAAATAATCGAAATTATAATAAATAAAATCTTTTATAAAAAAAATCTTAAAACATTCATTTAAAACCCGCAAACGTTTCGAGAGAATTTCTATATTTATGAATTGATTTTTATATTATCATTTTCTGATTCATTCGCCCGACGCTTTCTCTTACGAGATGCATGCAAGGTAGTATATTAAGGCACTATTAATAACATCACTAAAAGGGAAAAATAAAAATATTTTTTATAAAAAAAATAAAATAAAACCGACTTCAAAAAAAATTAAATGCAACAAATAATAAGAACAATAATAACTTAAAAAATAAAATAAAACACACTAAAAGGTATAAAATAATTATTATCTTATTTAGTTACAAATAAACCACGAAATATTAACATGAAATTACTTTTTGAAGTCGGTGCCAAAAATATACATTTTATGAATCGCACTTGACGGATCTTACTTAGTACGTTTGGCGGGTACGCTCGCTTATAGGTATAGTTTGTTTGGTGCGAGACCAATTCCAGTATTTGCATTATGCTTCGCACTGGATAAAGTAAAAAGCAAAATCACATTAAATAAAATAGAACTGAGGCAGCAAATCGGGAAAACTCGAAGGTTTATATGGTAAACTTTACCTTTTCTATTTTCTACTTATTTAAAGCTTATGTATAAATTATTCTTTCATACATACTTGATGGCTTACATCCCATAAGCTCTGGACTCCAGAGTCTGGAGCATTCTATCGACTGGACTCGCCTAGCACATACGCAGCTTTCATTCTTCTCCGCGCAATTTGTTGCCTAAATACAGGCGCACCAACGCATCACCATAAATTAAATTCAAATTCAGACTACATTTTGAAGATTTTAATTAGTATAGTTATTTATTTATATTTTATATAATTCAATATTTTTTTTATACGTGCCAAAAAAAATTGAATTAGTTAAAAAGCTCTAAATGAAAAAATAATTCAAATTCAAGTTCGATTTCGGACAAGAGCTACAATATTCAATTATTTTTTCACTCGTGATTGTAAAAGATAAAAGAATTGACTATTGGCTTATAAAATGAAATTGACAAATTATTAGTCTTTACGCTGACCAATGGGTGAAGTTCTCCAGGCGGCCGGAATATTGAATTTACTCAAAAATACTAAATATTTTACTTATTTGTATTATCTATTCTTTATACGGTCCAAGTTAAAAGAAGCCAACGTTAAGCTATTTCGTCATTATGAATGTACACCTCTCATCAGCCTCTTTTACCAAAATCAGGAACCGACAGCGACCTTCCAGTTGCCAAAGCATTGGATAAAGTAAAAATAAAAATTACCAGTCAGACGCTAATAATTTCTAAATTATCCTTTATTCCCTGTAAAATTAAAACCCTACTTTTGAAACTCGAACGAGTGCAGACTAAAGTGTAATCAATATTTCCCATAGCTGATTAAGAAGGCCTTTAATTTTTTTTTCTTAATGCAATCGAATGCAAAAGGCGCACCAGTAAAGATGCCGCCCCTATGGATCTCGAAAGACCCTTGCATTACCGAAGAGAAGGGAAAGTTGATTAAGTGAGAAGATGGAGACGTAGGTGTTTATGCACTCGGGTTTTGAAGATTTGAAGATTGAGGCTAGGAGAGAGTTCCAGTTCCTTAAAGTCATGGGGATATACGTATTGGCGAATGAAGTGGTCCGGCACTTTTCTAATTTTGTCTAATTTTTTCTAATAATTGTCTAATTCACTTGAATGAAATGAAAAAGGGGGTCCCCTGAAGGGGACGAATTTTCAGTTACATACTCTACAAAAAAGCTTTTTATAATAAAAAAATAAAACTGATTTTTTTTCTCGAGATAATAATAATATCTCTAAATCATTATTTTTAAGTCGTTATTATAAGATGTTTTTTGTAGACTTTTTTATTTGTATAGTAACGAAAAGAAAAAACGAAAAATGCATGAGCATTTCGTAGAAGAATAAAAATTAAGAATACATATACACATATATATATATATATATATATTATTATTTTATCCCAAGGGCTTAGCAAAGGTGTTGGGTGCCTGCTTCATCATCATAGTAATGAACGGTAGGCCTAAGTTCAAACCTAGTTCACGGCCAAAAATTGGCCAACTATAATCCGGCTCCTACACTAATGCTACTCATACTTAAAATAAAGTATCCTACTAGATGGGATCTGGCTGAATGGACCCTAGTATGCGAGGGAAAAACATATTTTATCTCTAATTTGAACTTAAAAATTTCAATTTAATATAATAAAATTAAGTATAATAAATCGTTTTAATCTCAAATTAATTTTATTTTAATTTTATTTTTTTTCAGACATCCTATTATTAAGAAACTTAGTCAATTAACTAAAACAAATCCACAACTTGCAGAACTTGTTTCCAAACAGGTAATTTCAAAATCATTAATTTTATTTAACTTAAACATCTATTATAATCAAAAATATTTATTTATCTTCAATCTTCTATGCTTCAGTTGTTTGCCAATGCAATGGTTTCCTCAGGACTTGTTGAAGACCCACGATCTCTACTTACTAGTATGAACGATTTATTAGAGCACGCACTTGAAAAACATTAATTTTGTAAATTAATTATGTAAAATAAAACGTTCCTTTTTTTATAATTTTTTATTTTTTATCGTAAACACCTTGCTTTTTTATCTTATAAGGGGGCCATTCGTAAATTACGTTAGGCATTTTTATAACTAGTTCAACCCCCCCCCCCCCCCCCCCGAGTAAGTCATCATAAGATTTTTGATTACTCTCCCTACGCCTTAGTAATACATTTTCGTTAGGAATAAAAATATTTCCAAAATAAACGACCATTTCTTGAAGAGAGAAGATTATATCGAGAAAGTTGAAGATTTTATCTCTACAAGTGGTGCAGAACTCTTAAAAATTAACCCTACTCCAAAAATTCCAAAAAGAGAAATCATTAACAACCCTTAATGAATTCTCCCATAATCATCCTCTAAAAAAAACAAAATTTATATTCCCTTAGAACAATGAATCCTCAAGTACCTATTCTTTATGGCCTCCCAAAACTTCACAAAATTGGCAATCCCATCAGACCAGTGGTCTCTTATATAAATGCCCCGGCATACAAAATATGTAAATATTTGAATAATCTTCTCAAGGATATGTTTACTTCTGACTTCGCAGTTAAAAATTCCCTAGAGCTAACAAATTCTCTTCAACACGTAAATATTCAAAATTCTCATAAGCTTATTTCTTTCGACGTGAAAAACCCTTTTCCCCTCGATTCCTCTTTTAAAATTAAAAGAAATATTAGTCGATCTGATTGATTTTAATATTAAAGATCCTCTTCATAATAGTCAAATTCTTAAATTATTAGACCTATGCATAAACCAGAACTATTATATTTTTAATAATAAATTCTATAGGCAAACCGATGGTTTAGCAATGGGCAGCCCGCTCAGTCCTCTCCTTGCTGAAATTTACATGGCTAATTTAGAAAAAACAATTCTCGGTCCGAATAATTCCTTTGCTAAACAAATTGTATTTTGGCGTAGATACGTTGATGATATTTTTGTCATATGGTCAGGTACTCTTAGACAATTAAGCTCTTTCCAAAATTACTTAAACTCTCTTCACTCTAATATAGAATTCACTTCCGAAATTGGAAATAAAACCCTTTCTTTCTTGGACCTCCAAATAACTATTTCGAAAAACAAACTTAATTACAAAATTTTTAGAAAAGATACTTTCACAGACACAGTGATTCCATTTTCGTCTAACCACCCTACTAACACTAAATTTGCCGCTTTTTATTCGATGATCTACAGACTTATTTCGATACCAATGGACACTTCAGATTTTAACAATGAACTAAATATAATTTATAATATAGCTGTGAATAATGGCTACAACAAACTGATAATTAATAAAATTTACAAAAAAATTAATCGAAAAATAAGTATCTCTCACACACACTCACTAAATTCCGGAACTGATAAAATATTTAAAAGACTCCCCTTCATTTCGAACCATGTTACAAACCCTATAGCTTCAACTCTTAGAACGTCTGGTATAACTCCTGCTTTATATAATAAAAACACTTTAGGTTCACAGCTAATTAATAATAAATTAGACAAAATTGACAAATTAGATAAATCAGGGGTATATAAATTGACTTGTGATAATTGCGACGCAATCTACATAGGACAAACTGGACGCTCTTTTAGAACTCGCTACTCGGAACATGAAAGAGCCTTTAATAGTCTTAGCAGATCAGATGATATTAATATGGAATCTACTTCTACCTTCGCCAATCATCTACATTTGAATAAACACACCTCTTCTATTAGCCACCTAGTTCCGTTACATTTCGAAAGAAAGGGCTTACGTTTAGATTTTTTAGAGTCAACCGAAATAAAATTAGCTCTCTCAAATAAAACGAATATACTAAATAATCAATTAGAAGTTAAGAAAAGTACAATCATTGATTACATTCTTTAAATATTTGCAAATTTGTTTTGTGTGTAAATTCTCATTTCTCAGAAGACCATTCAAAATTAAACAAAATAGACTTCTCCCTCCACTAATTTTAAATATTTACCCTTTTGTTATCTTAAAAATAAATTTTACCATTGAGTTGTATTCAAATTCGAAATCCTCATTTCTCAAAAGGCCATTCAAAATTAAACAAAAGTAGACTTCCTACCTTTTCTCCTCCACTAATTTTAAATATTTACCCTTTTGTTATCTTAAAAATAAATTTTACCATTGAGTTGTATTCAAATTCGAAATCCTCATTTCTCAAAAGGCCATTCAAAATTAAACAAAAGTAGACTTCCTACCTTTTCTCCCTCCAATAATTTTAAATATTTACCCTTTTGTTATCTTAAAAAATAAATTTTACCATTGACTTGTATTCAATTTCGACTTATCCAGGTCAGTTACTTTCTGTTTCTCCTGAAGATGGGTTAGTCACCCGAAATATATATATCGAGATTAAAGATTCTCCAAAAATAAATTCGTTTTATTTTTTCATATCTTAATGTGAAACCTACCAAGTATTTTTATCCAATAATTTTAAAAAAATGTTTCACCAAGTACCAACACCAAATTCCCTTAAAAACTATCTTCTATTAACGATGTTCAAATAATGATTAAAAATGCGGTGTTTGACATTTCGAGTTGCCATCTTGCAACTTTCACTATACACTAATTAAATAAAGTAAAGAAAATTTTTCAAAAATTTTCTTCACTTTATTTAAAACATGTTTCACCAAGAACCCATACCATTGTCCGTTAATAAAATACACTAATTACATTGGTTAGTAGTAGTAGATACGTGTGAACCACTACTAACCAGTTAGTCTGCTAAGTGCTTAGTAAATGGAATAGTACTAATGGCAATTTCGTGTAAAGTAAGCCTAATGCAGGGGTCTCTGAAGATCTGTAGGGGCTTCTTCTTCTTGGTGTACCCCTTCTTGCATTCGATCGCATTAATGAAAGAAAAAAAAGGCCCCAGTCCACCCCTTCGGCATTCTTCCTTTTGATCTTTTTGTGTCTGCTAACTATAGCTATGTTATTATGTTTTGAATTTGACCCTCCTTTCTAATGTCCTTGTTTCTCCTTATGTCCCTTCTTGTTCTTCCCCAGTTTACACTCTAAAATATCCCTTAGTATTTCTCCGAGTCTTGACTTAATGTATCTTCTATGATTTGAGTTCATTTCTCTTCCTCAAATTTTTCCATTGTGTAACTTTTCTCTAAATTTTTCAAGACACTCTCCTTTGTAATTCTATCAACCCTTTTAATCTTAACATTCTCTGATAGCATCATATTTCGAAGTCTTCCAGTCTCTTGCCCTCTGCCTCTCTAATCGTCCAGCTTTCACATTACATAGATATGTCTTCGGGAATATTTTTCTATTCCTTTTCACGTAATTTTACTTTATAGATAGCAGAATTCCTTAAATCCTAATTTTTCATCGCTTATTTATTTTTATTTTTTTTAATAACACCTCATATATTAACATATTAAAATCAAACATTTAAACTGAAAGCCCAAAAGTCCCTAGATTGAGTATTTATAAGAGTATTGGTATTAGAATTTGAAAGTGAAACGTCATTTACCAGATAATTATTTTTATTTAGGACTTGTTTTTTGTAAAATTTTTAGTTCAATTTTCATTCTAAAAAATACAATTAATTTCACTTTCAAATAGAATAATTATTTCTATAAATTCTTGAGCTACCATTCAGCAACACTCATTCCATATCATTTTCATTATTCGTACACTTATCATTCGCGCTTGACTATTTATAACTTTCTATATGATTCAACTTGAATGAATAATTATCATCCATCTATAATATAGGTATATGAATTAAATTTTTTTTTCGAAATTTGAAACACTTACTTGTTTCTAAGTATATGAAGTAAGCAAGAAAGTTATGAGAGAAAGTAAAATTGTTTCAATGATATTAAATGAATCAGCACATTTATTTGTGATAAAATACTTCAGAAGAATGTAATCTTGTTGTTAAGAATTTCTATTTTTTTTTTTTTTTTTTTTAATTAAGAAAATTCCAAGAATTCAATTTCTTTTATAAGACAATCTATATATCTATACATGAATAGATTATTATTTATTTATTTATTTATTTTTTTTTTTGGGGGGGGGGGCGAATTTTCCGCTTTTTATATTTATATATTTTTCTAGATATTCAAACTTGCCAAGTATAAACCTGAAATGATGAAACTTATTTGAATTCATTTCAGAACTTAATTGACAATTTATATATCTATACATGAATAGATTATTATTTTTTTTTTTTTTGGGGGGGGGGGGCGAATTTTCCGTTTTTATATTTATAAATTTTTCTAGATATTCAAACTTGCCAAGTATAAACCTGAAATGATGAAACTTGTTTGAATTCATTTCAGAACTTAGTTGATGAGATATCTTTCGGTGATATACTCTGGGAAATCTTTTGTATGATCTGGCGGCCAGAACGGGTAGACTGAGAGGTGATTAGAATTAGGTATGCACCGTCTTTGAAATTATGTGGAATCATTTTGGAATATGCCCCTTCATCTATTGAATTCTACTTAGAAATGAAAATGGAAGTGGAAGTAGGTGTACGCGATATTAGGTCACGGTTCACCCCTTGGGGTAGACTATTTTGCCGTAACAAGTTACGTTGCCCGGGGTGCACCTCGAGGAGGCTAGTCTACTTTGCACCCCATCTCATTCTTTGTATACATTGTTTGACTTACTTTTATCTTTTGCCATAAATAAATAATAAAATAATTTCAGAACTTGCAGCAAATTTCATTTTTAGATTTTGGAAATAGTAGTTTTAAATTTCTAATCATTGGAATTTTGGGGCTCCTAACTTTTCACATTAAGAGGGAACATTGACATTGTCAGATTTCTCTCGTTACTTCTAGCCTAAAATAGGTATATACCTGTGCAAAATTTTAAGTTTCTGTGTTTACTGAAAGAACCCTAAAGCTTTTGATAATGCAAGTGAGTACCGAAATTTGCGATTTTCTACCAGCTATTATGTAATGTTTTAACACTAAAGATTGAAATTTTTATAGGGTTACAATGAAATAAATCTTAAGAAACATTCATGGCAAGGCTAGTTATGGAGGTGGCAAATAATCCTAAAATAGGTCCGTTTGACTCACGACGTATGTAGTTGCCATTTGGCATATTGCTGTGCTGCTACCAAGTTTTAAATTAAAAATATATGATGTGGCCATCTCATGACTTTACCATACACCTGCCTTCTTTTCTTTATTAATCATCTCCTCGCTCTAACCCATCCATTTTGGATGGTTGAATTTTTATCTAATAATCTCACACGATCCTTAAATAGTAATTGTGCAAAATTTGATCAAAAAGGGGTTTAAATTTTCAAAAACCCTCTTCCTTAATTTTTGGTCCGATATCACCCTAAAACTAATCAGGTCTTAATCTCAATATAAAATTCGGTTTTGATACCTTCATTAGTTCCTAAGTTAAACGTAATTTGATAACACAAATAGACTAAAACCCAATCACAGATATTTTGACAAAATAATAAATACCTATCTCTTAAAATAAAAAATTTTCAATGTTCATTATAGAAGGTTTAATTTAAGAACAAACTCCATGAATTCGCTCAATTTGATTTATCATAATAGTTTTAGCCGTTTTTGAAATATGAAGTAAAATAAGGGGGCGTCTCTAAATTATGTGAGGCGATTTTGGCGATTTTTTGACCCCCCACCTCCCCCCTTGGTGAGATGTCGTGAGATTTGGCTTGACCCCTCTCCCCCCCCCCCCCCCTAATCTCACGTGAGATTTTTCAAAATGCGTATTTTAGAGTAAATACGTTGAATCTGGGCTTGATTGCGTTGGATTTATTTAAAAAACATATTTTGATTAATTATTTTTATTTAAGACTAGTAATTAGTTGGCCGGTGGCGTTCGCATATCCCCGATAAATATCATTGTGATATTGTGTAAGATTTAGCCATATTTTAGTGGAGAATGTGTTTTACTTAATTTAACCAAGTTTTCTCGAAATTTTACACTGTTTCTTGCTGAAAAAAAATACTTGATATTTGCCGAGACTCCCCCACGTGAGATTGGGTGAGATTCGTTTCGCCCCTTCCCTAAACCCCTCACATAATTAAGGGACGCCCTAACCACTTTTTTCATATACGATTACAATACTTCACCATACCTATACTCGTATGTTAAGTAAATTTTGGATCAAAAATTTTAATAAAATTAAAAATCATCTCGAAGGTTAAGTACTTTGCTACATCCGGCAAGAAAATGTTTTCAAAATATTTTTAACCAAATGAAGTAAGTTTGGCTACTTTCGTGAGTTATAATATTACAAATTTTCTAATTAAAGAGCTAAAATATTAATTAGAGAGGGGAGATTGCTAGCGAATTAGTATTTTTTTTTTTATTTAAATTTCAAATACATATTCTGGTTTTTCAATCAAATATCACTTATAAATACCTACTAAATAAATAAAACTAAAAATTTTTCAAAAATATTTAGGAATTATATTTGTAATTAAAAAAATAAATAAATAAAACTATTTATGAAAACTATGCTATACTTAAATAGAATGTGCGCTTAGATTGGATATTAAACAATGGCTTATGAACCCAAAGGTTTGGGAGAGGTTATAACTACGGAATACGGTTTCTCTGAAGTGTGGGAATCCTAATACGTTCAAAAATGATGGGTCATTATAGGTCATTGCTAGAGACCGGATTCCTATGCAATTCCATATTTTGTTTGCAGCCACCTACAACCCAGGAGATCAATTATCTATCCGAATCATGCTTCTAGGATACTCTGGGTTAAATTTTATACTGCATATTTTGCATATTTGAGTAATATTGCATAAAATTGCATATTTGAAGGATGTTGCATAAAATTGCATATTTCGTGTCAAATTCAAATGTTTTAAAAGTAACTTTTCGAAGAAAGAATGAAAAAAAGGAAGAAATAAAACAGGGGGACACTAATTTAAATTCGAAGAAAACAAAAATAGGCCTCAACGTGAAGGGTGTAGTGGTCGACGGGTTACAAAGGATGTAAACATAGGTAAAAAACAACAATCCACTTATTTTTCTTATTATTCAGTTGTACTTTTACTTGACTAGAATGACTAGATACTATTCTCTACTCGAAAATTCCGAAAAGTTAGCAAAATAAAAGTGGGGGTTTTAAGTTCCTTTAAATTCGACCCCATTACGTCTGAGGATGTGGAGCGCTCTTTTTCATCGTATAAATCAATTTTAAGTGACCGTAGACATAATAACCTGAAGATAAATAAAAAAAATATTTGTAAACATAAATTATTTACAATCACAATCAAATTTTAATTATTTTTTAGATCCTTTGTTAATTATTTCTTTTTTTTATGGCCTTCGAGAACTATAGCCCATTTTGGCCATTGAGTGTTCGTGTGTGTGTATGTGTGTGAAAGTATGTGGAAATTAGTGTAGGGATCAGATTATAGCCGGTCAAATTTTGCATTATTTCTTTATTAGTTTATTATTTGTACGTCAATAGGAAGAGATGGTTAATACAAAAATTAAAAGCAATACAACCGTGTCTGTTAAATAAAACTACCCGTCCCGTATTTTTTTCGTTCAAATTTTTAAAACATTATTAAATTTATTTTGTTGGTTTTATTCAAGTGTACATAGTATTTCTTTGAGTTTAAACATTTTTTGATATATTAAATGTAATGAGAATTTTGTCCAATGTTTTACTCAATAAAAGTACATATTTGACACTTGTACTTGGTGTCTTTAGCTTACTTTATCATTTTATTCCTTTAATAGAATTCTTTCAAATATATAGTCTTTTTGTCTTCAATTTTAATTTTTTAGTGCATAAAAAAATTTATTTTGGCATCTTTTACTGCATATTTTTGCATATTTCAACGTATACTGCATATTAATTGAATATTTCAGCATTTTTAACTGCATATTTTAAGTCATATTTTGGCAGTTTTTACTGCATAAAAATCCGGTCTCTAGTCATTACCTAGTGAAATAATTTTAAAGATATTAAAAAAAATCATATAATATAAAATTTCAATAACACGAAAATCATTGCCAACATTTCCAATAGATAGCGTAGGCTGTATTAAGTCCAGTAAAATCTTATTAGCCTCGTCATTTAAAAAGAATTTCGATTTTTGTTTTAATATTTTAGGGATATATATGGATTATTATTTAATTTTATTTATTTATTTAGTTTTTTAACAATAATTAATTTAAAAAATAAAAAAGTATTTTAAAGAAAAAAATTGAAGGAAAAGGTGAAAACTTCAAAAGTAAATTTTTTCTTAATATTCTTTCAGAGGATAATGCACACAATGGCTCCTAACACACATAAAAACAGACGAGCAGACCATTTTATCAAATATCAAGATCCAATCGGCTTCGATTTTTAACATTTAAACTTTCTTAAATGAATTATTAAAGTAAAGGGTGTGTAGTTTCACAGTGAATGAAATAAAACTCAAAGAGGTTTATACAAACTCAATATATTTCGGATTATTAGTCCATCATCGGAGTTTACAGGTTAAAACTAATAATAATTGAACGAGCGATCACGATTATTATCAGTTTTAACCTGTAAACTCCTGATGATGGACTAATAATCCGAAATATATTGAATTTTTACATTCACTGTGAAACTACACACTCTTTACTTTATTAATTAATATCATGTTTCACCTAAAACCTACACCACTTTCTCTAAGTAAAATTTCTTAGATTAAGAAAATGCCTGTCTGCCATCCGCCTATTATTTCATTGTCATTTAATAATTTAAGTAAAGATATTCACCCTCTAAGCTCATCATTCAATTATGAATGATTAAAAAAATCGAGGAATTTTTATTCTGTCAGGAAAAGAAACAATTTTTTTCAAACTATTCTTCTTGGAAATATTAAAATCAGAGAATTATTTTCCACCATTGATTTATGCATTGAGAATGTAAGACAAAAGGAATAGAACTTGAGGAAGGATCTGGTAACTTCTCATGTGACATTTATCTTTCTAGTAATATTTCTCAGCACGTGGAGATTACGTAATCATTCTCTCTCTCTCGCTTTAAATTAAAATATTGTCTGTAGAACAACTTCTTGCGATATCAAATACAATATTATACATACGAACTTTTAAGAGGGAGCTCTTGAAAAAATAACTGACAACACGTAGCTACTCCAGATAAATTCTCCCTTAATTCTTAGATAATAAGTTTTTATTTTTTATCTTATCATTATCAGTTATCACCTTTTAGATTTTTAGATAATTTTCATTTATTTCGTTTACTTTTTGACATCTGATAGATAAAATAATTAAATGAAATGATTTGTAATTCATTCATTCATGTTTATACTTCATTTCACTTTTTGAAATTTTATTTTTAGGGATTTGTTTTTCGTTTAAAAAGTATAAGTGTCGTTACAATGTCTATGTGTCCGTCTGCTGTCATCGCATTGTAGCCAGGGTCGGTTCAGCAGGTTCGGCCGTTTTGAGAGGCCCCGCTGTCTAAGAAAATTACCCAATTAAAAAACACCGATTTTGATTAACATTTTACAGAATTGAAGGAGACAATAAAAGATTGTGTCTTCTGCTGGAATTATAAATTTTATTTTCTTGGTTTCTTAATAAATTCATCCAAATTAGAACTTTTTGAAATAATAACCAACTTTTTCTAGACATAATAAATGAATAATTTTTCAATTTTATTTCCAAATAGACCAATTAATAAATTTGTTGAAAAGTTTTTATTTTGCCGAAAGTAGCAGAGTCGTTGAATCATATAATTTTCTTTATGAATAAATAAATTAGTTTTTATCAATTGAATTTATTTCATCGGTCCATTTTATAATCATATATTTTTTTTATTGTTCAATCAAATTTGAAAAATATTAAAAATAACCATGAAAAATATTAGCCATGCAAAAAGTGTATATATTTTCGCGAAATGTTTACAGGTATAAAATTGAAATTTAGTATAGTGTAATGTGAAAATACATAGATTCGAATCGAGTTTCATTAGATAAAATTATTTAATAATGTCAATTTATACTCACAGGAAACATTTTCAGATATAAAGCTGAAATTTGGCGCATTAAAATGGAAAAATACATAGTTGCGTACCAAGTCCCAAGAAGAGATGGTATGATGATCTGGAAGAAACAAACCCATAGGTCTAAGAAGAAGAAGAAGCGTACCAAGTTTCAGCTTATTAAATAAAACCATTCTACATTGAAAATACATATTCTCGGGAAAGATTTTCAGATATATAGGTAAAATTTGGTGCACTGTAACATAGTTGCGTACCAATTTTCAGCTCATTAACTAAAATCATTCAAAATTGGCATTTTGAACTTTCAGCAAACGTTTTCAGGTATATGATTAAAATTTGGTGAATTGTAATGTGAAAATACATATTAGCATACCAATTTTCAGCTCATTAACTAAAACCTTTCAAGATTGGCATTTTTTACTCACAGGAAACGTTTTCATGTAAAAAGCTAAAATTTAGTGCATTTTACAATGCGTACCAATTTTCAGCTCATTAACTAAAATCCTTCAAGATTGGCATTTTGTATTTTGAGGAAACGTTCTCAGGTATAAGATAAAAATTTGGTCCATTGTAATGATACCAATTTTAAGCTCATTAAGGTATAACTAAAATCATTTCTACCAAATGAAAATAATTTGTATCTTATATAGGTATCAATATTTTTGTTTACTTAATTGATATTTTTTCATCAGAGAAAATGAATAAATTCGAAATATTTGAGAAAATATTTTTTTTCAAACTAATCAGCCAACTTGTCTCAACTTGTCCATGCGTGTCTGAACTCGTTTGAAATACTCTCGAATTTTCATCATTTAAAATATATTAAATATTGGAAATAACCAAAACGGACAATTCTAGAGCAACTGAGTACTGATGCTATCTAATTGTTGACTTCTTGACCAAATTGACTTTATTTATTTATTTATATTATTAAAAAACAAAAATATCCTTCGACTAGCTGCAAGGCACGCCACCTGGACCCCCAGCCCTCGAACCCCACCCTCACCCCCACTCCCCCCCGATTTATATTTTTTCCCCCTTTTGGGTGGGTTTTGGGGGAAATTCTTTTAAACAAAAGTTGTCAGAAATCACACCCCCTACAACTTTGTTTATTATAAAGGGTTAATAGTTTAGGAGTTATTTGATAATTTTCATTCGTGCGCCCCCCCCCAAACCCCCTTCTGGGGTCAAAATATCAAAACGTTATATAGCTAAAAACGTAAGTTAGAAGACATCTGATGTAAATATGAAATTTCATAATAATCCCTTCAGCCGTTTTTACGTGAATCGTGAGCAACTTTTCGGAAACCACTGAAACAGACAGACATACATACATACAGACAGACATACAGAAATTTTGTTGAGGGTGTTTTCGTTTATAACTTTGCTTGAAACGTGTGCAACCAAAATTTGGCGTGATTTTGGCTTCTTTTAATTATTACTCATGTTTACAGTTTATTTGCTAATAAAGTTAGAATTTTGGACTGCCTCATCAATATCCACTGAATTCACTTATCAGTCCGTCTCCAAAAATTACTTCAATCTTATTTGAAGACTAATCTGTCAATCTTCGTTATCGATCGAGATTATATAGATATATTGTTTAGAGAAATACATGGACAAAAAATATTCATTCAATGGAAAAGTACTAATTTAAATAAAAATTAATAGGAATCTCAAGATAATTACAATATAAAATGCTACATATGTTTTTACTATGCACTTTTATATTCTAGTTTATTATTGTTTCAATTAAAAAAATGTTTCTTTTCTTTACGATATTTTTTCTCAATTAATTTGTGTCCTCCTTTTCATTGTAAAAAAGTTGCTCACCTTAGTAATGGACTAATAATAAAAACAATAGTAAAATTATAAATAGAAAAAAATTACCAGTTATTAAATGTGTGATTATTGTCAAGTAAAATAAGGAATTATTTTATTTTCAATATACTTATTATATTATACATACAGGTAAGCCGAAAGAATAGGACAAGGTTTCCTAAATAGCTCGTGAAACAATCCATTCAACTCTCGACATTCAGGGTTTTCGCCAAATATCTGGGAATATATTTCTTGAAATCAATGCGAAAAGGGAGAGGAAATAATAGGTTGTTGTTTAAGATTTTGAAATGATTCCCACATAAATTATATAAAGAATGATTGTTTCTTTGATTTTTATGTTGAAGAGAAATTTTTAGCTGTAAAAAGTACCTACTTAATAGAATAATTATATTTCAAATCATTTATAACAGGCTTAAGCCATAGCTTCAATTGATTTAATTATTTTTTTGCAACGAAATTTTCTCTGGAGAGAGACGGACTTGTAGAAATTTTAATTGAATGTAATGGAAGGCAGCCCAGGGGTAGTGAGGAAAGAAAAAATTAACACATCAAATAAGGTGTGATTTATTGGAATCCTACCTTCTTTCCTTTCAAACCGACGTTTTGGAGGATTTTCCCCTTCTTCTTCAGGGTCAATGAATGAAACAAATAAAATGTTGAAAAAGGTTTTTCTATGCCTTTGTTAAAAAAGAAGAAAGTTTTGAACACTACTGTGGAGAGAAGGAAACATTTTATTTGTTTAATTCATTGACCCTGAAGAAGGAGGGAAAACTTGGCCATGAAAGATTTAACATTAAAACTACACAACCAAAATCATTAATGAAATCTCCGTTTCTGAGTAGAAACAAAAAAATAATGAAATAATTTACTATTATACTTACTCAATATCTAAAAGAAATCAAATCAATTTTTAATAGGTATATAATAATTTTTAAATGTGTAGATGTTTTTTAAGCGTATTCATACATTAAAATTAAATATTTATATTGAATGTAATGGAAGGCAGCCCAGAGGTAGTAAGAAAAGAAAAAATTAACACATATAAAATAAGGTGTAATTTATTGGAATCCTTCCTCGTTTCCTTTCAAAACCGACTTTTCGGAGGATGTTTCCTCCTTCTTCAGTGTTTCAAATGGTCAATTAATGAAACAAATAAAATGTTTCATTCATTGACCCTTTGAAACCCTGAAGAAGGAGGGAAAATCCTCCGAAACGTCGGTTTTGAAAGGAAAGGAGGAAGGATTCCAATAAATTACACCTTATTTTATATGTGTTAATTTTTTCTTTCCTCACTACCTATGGGCTGCCTTCCATTACATTCAATTATGATTTAATTATTTTCATAAAAGATAAAGAAAATGATTTTCTAAAGATAAAAAATTACAAATTTCAAATCAAAATAATTCAATGATTAAAATACAAAATTAATAAATGAAGAAAGATGAAAATCTAGTTACTATACATCTAACAAATCGTTTCACTGTAATATCTTGATCATTAATAAATGTATCAATTTAAAAATAGTATGTAAATTATATAAGCTTTTAAAAATCAACGGTTTTTAAATAATTTTACTTTACCATACAGGGTATGGTCAAGTATTGTTATCGTGCATGAAATAAGTGATTTTTTTCCTTCTTTTTTTTCGAAATATCTAAAAAACGGCTGAAACTATTTTGATTAAAAAAATTGAGCGAAACCATGGCATTTCGCTCTACAAAAAAGCTCTAATAAGTGAACATCGAAAAAGTTATATTTTTTGAGATAATAATTGTTTTGCCAAAATGTCTATGGTTGTCTGGTTGTCAGGTTGTGTCTGTGCGTTACCAAATTTTTGTGGACGAGCTAGCTCAAAAACTAGTGTGAATGTCGAAACCAAATTTCATATCTAGTTTTGTTCCATTGATTTTTCGTTTATTGGGCCACGCAGGTGGGGGCCTCCACTAACAAGAAATATTTACATTATCGGGTGAATTTAATTACAGGATTATTTACATGATTATAGGAATATTAACATAATATATTTACAAAAAAAAAGAGAGCTGATTAGATTTTGGTGCATATCGACCCAAAATTAAGAGAGGATGGAGGGGGGTTAAAAATTAAAAATCTAGGCCGTTTGAGCAAACTCAACCAAATTTTGTATACATAATCAGTGGGACCCCAGAAGTCTAAAAATGCAAAAACTAAACGCAAAAAGGTGTGTGTGTGTGGGGGGGGGGGGGGGGTTGTAGGATCAAAAAATGAAAATCTTGGGCATTTACCAAACTCAACCAAATTTTGTATACATAATCAGTGGGAGCCCAGAAGTCTAAAAATGCAAAAACTAACCGCAAAAAGGTGTGTGTGTGGGGGGGGGGGGGGGGTTGTAGGATCAAAAAATGAAAATCTTGGGCATTTACCAAACTCAACCAAATTTTGTATACATAATCAGTGGGAGCCCAGAAGTCTAAAAATGCAAAAACTAACCGCAAAAAGTGTGTGTGTGTGGGGGGGGGGGGGGGGTTGTAGGATCAAAAAATGAAAATCTTGGGCATTTACCAAACTCAACCAAATTTTGTATACATAATCAGTGGGAGCCCAGAAGTCTAAAAATGCAAAAACTAACCGCACAAAAGGTGTGTGTGTGTGGGGGGGGGGGGGGGGTTGTAGGATCAAAAAATGAAAATCTTGGGCATTTACCAAACTCAACCAAATTTTGTATACATAATCAGTGGGAGCCCAGAAGTCTAAAAATGCAAAAACTAACCGCACAAAAGGTGTGTGTGTGTGTGTGTGGGAGGGGGGGGGGGTTGTAGGATCAAAAAATGAAAATCTTGGGCATTTACCAAACTCAACCAAATTTTGTATACATAATCAGTGGGAGCCCAGAAGTCTAAAAATGCAAAAACTAACCGCCCAAAATGAGGGTGGGGTGGGGATCTAGGGTCAAAAAATGAAAATCTTGGCCATTTACCAAACTCAACCAAATTTTGTATACATAATCAGTGGGACACCAGAAGTATAAAAATGCAAAAACTAACCGCCCAAAATGAGGGTGGGGTGGGGATGTAGGGTCAAAAAATGAAAATCTTGGCCATTTACCAAACTCAACCAAATTTTGTATACATAATCAGTGGGACACCAGAAGTCTAAAAATGCAAAAAACTAACCGCCCAAAATGAGGGTGGGGTGGGGATGTAGGGTCAAAAAATGAAAATCTTGGCCATTTACCAAACTCAACCAAATTTTGTATACATAATCAGTGGGACACCAGAAGTATAAAAATGCAAAAACTAACCCCCCATACATGATTATAAATAATTTTAGGGGCCAGGTTGTATGGTAAAGTCAAGTGGATGGCCACATCAGAACACGTCAGCTTATTTTGATTAAATGACATAAACGTCTTTGTTTTAAATTGAAAACTACATTTTTGTTAACGTAATTTAAAGTTACACTTTCTTCTTTTCAATGATAGAGAGTAGGATTTTAAATTTTAAAAGAAATTTCTATATATGGAATCACTTGATCCAATATAATCTTCTAATTCATCATTGAATTAATAATGGGAAAGCATATTTTGGATAGTATCAATATTCTACCCTTTGAGACATTTTTCTGGCTTTGGAAACAAAACAAGCACCCTAATTACATATATTAAGGGGTATAGTATAATTACAAAAAAAAAATGCAAAAAATGAAACTGGATTCGATTTTTCAGAATTATAAAAATGTCTAGAAATGCAGTCTAAAGTGAAATTAAAATGATTACAAATTTGACCAAAATAAAAATGATTACTAAAGAAGAAAATTGTGATAATTGACAGTAACTTGATTTTTTTATTCATTTTTTTAGAGAGAGAGAAAGAGAAAATTTATTCAATCAACTAGATAACTAGAGCAATACAGTAATAGATCTTCAATAGACTCAATTATTTCGCTTGTCAATCACAGTGTTTAAACTTGATTTTATTTCCATCGCGAATAACAAATAGAAACTGGAGCTTTTATGGAAATCTTAGTTTCGTAAAAAAAATTCTAACAGGAGATTTTTATGTTTCACAAAAGTTTTTTTAGAAAATGTGTGTGCAAGTGGCGGGCGGCGTCTTTTCAACCTGAGGATGCTGCCCAAAAAAGTACCCTTCATTTTTTGAGATTTTATTTTAATCTTCGCCTTTTTTGTAAATTTCATCGAATTCGGCATAATTTTCGTTATTTTTCAAATTTAACATTAGATTTTAAAAAATATATTTTGGGACCTTCGTCCCGAACGGATACTGCTTTAGGTGAGTGAGGGTAGGAGTCAGAAATTAAATCTTGCGACTTAAAATCCACAGTCCCTGGAGATGGAAATCGCCCATTTTCCACAATAAATCAGCCTGTCCTAGAAGAAAATATTAAATTTCTCCTAATTCTATTGTTATAAGCAAGCTATGATTTGTATATATCAGTCTTAGTTATTTCCGATCTTATATATTGAGAGTTCTTAGAAATGAATTAGTCCAGAGATTCCCGAATCATCTTTATTTATTCTTTTTTTCTATTTTTATTATTATAATAGTTCTTCAGCGAGAACAATTTTTATTCGACTAAAACTCGTCTGGACTTGTCTTTGACATGCTTCAACTGGAAGATATACCAGGCAGGGATTCAAACCTTCTATCGACAACCTTTTCGGAAAATCATTCATTTTAACTTTTAAGGAGTTAGGTGTTGGTTCTAGGTGAAACATTTTAATATAATAATAAAACTTGAGCAAGATGCGAGGTAGGTTTCACAAAAAAAGAAATAAAACAAAATTGAGTTTTGAATTCGATATATTTCGGGTGGGAGCCCATCATCTGCAGTCAAAGCAAACTGATTATGATTATAGGTACAATGGAAAAATAATCAATCATTCCACCTCTAATAATAACCCTATCCCCATTCATTTCGAAAGAAAAGGCCTTAAATTAGATTAAAGAATCCACGGAAATTAAAATAGCCTTATCAAATAATTCAAATATTTTAAATAACCAATTAGAAGTGCATAAAAATACAATTATTGATTATATATTATAATAAATTAACTAAACATTCCTTCTATTGTTCGCACATTGAATATATTAGGGTAATTGTATCCTCCCAGGTACTTTTCCAGTTGTACCCTGTCACATACTTTCCCGTTCTTTTTATTATACTAGTAGGTATATCTTCCCTTCAGCTGGTTCAAAACTCAATTTTTCCATTTGTCGAAAATATTAATTCTTAGAACATCTTCTCCTCTTACCCCTACTTTCCCCACAACACATACATTTCAAAAAATATTTAAAAAAAATTGTTATTTGTAAAATTATTTTTCCATTGTATAATAAGTTTACTTTGACTCCTGATGATGGGCTCACCCCCGAAATTTTTTTTTTTTTTTTTAATGCAATCGAATGCAAGAAGGGGTGCACCAGTAAAGATGTAGCCCCTATGGATCTCGAAAGACCCTTGCATTACCGAAGAGAAGGGAAAGTTGTTTAAGTGAGAGGGTGTAGACGTAGGTGTCTATGCACCCTGGTTTTGAAGGTTTGAAGTTCATAGGTGCTGGGAAAGATAGAGGCTGGGAGAGAGTTCCAGTTCCTTGAAGTCATGGGGATATATGAATTCGCGAATGAAGTGGTCCGGCACTAAATATATCGAATTCAAAACTCAATTTTGTTTTATTTCTTTTTTGTGAAACCTACCTCGCATCTTGCTCAGGTTTTATCATTCTATCATTCATTTTAATTGCCCTTGAAACTATGCAACAATTTTATTTCATTTCGAGAACCAATATTCAAAGAAATGATTTTTATAGAAATATTTGAAATGACTGATAATAATTTGAAAATTTAAAGATCCTCTTGAAATTTTGAAGTCGACCTTATTTATTTATGAAAATATATATAACTAATTAAACTGGATTCACATTGATATTGGTCTTCAAAATTAAAAATAACTTGATAGGTACTGGTATTGAGCTAATATGTTACTGTGATATTCATGAGCACAACACCAGAGCTAATCAGCACCACAGTGACTCTATAGGGAGTCACTGTAATCAGCACTTTCATGTGCTGCCAAATGCCATAAGTCTGGGTCCGAAGAGAATCTCCCACACTGCTGTGATCTGGATTAATGAACTGCCTGAAATTTTGAAAGTTGTAAGAACTCTGAGTAATTTTAACAAACATGTTAAACGCTATTTATTTAGCTAGAGATTATGATTGCACACATGTTTGATATTTGTTATGTTCTAGATTCTTTAGGATCTTTTTGGGTAAATTAAAAAAAAATGTATGAAATTTTAGGGATGCGCCGCATCAACAGCATCCATGGACGCACGCCGCTGGTGTGTGCGTGTTACCAATTTTACTCATAGACAGATACATTTTGAAAATTGAATTTAGATATTTTTAATAAATGACATGGGCGATTTTTTTTGATTTTTTTATTTCAGTAGGTACTTTTCATTTAATCCATAGGATATAGGGTCTCTCGCTAAGGACAACTTCAAAAGTGATAAAGTAAAAAGTATGAACCCCATGGTCTCAGCCAAAGTCGAAAATTGTAGTATATACTTAAAGCGAATTTTAGAAACTGATCATTTTGTCAAAAATAACTTGGGGTTTCATCCAGAGCCCAAAAAGCGCGATTTTTTTCAATTAGATGTATGAATCCAGTAATTTCGTGAATGATTTTTTCCACACCTTCTGAAATGAAAAAACATACCATTATTTTAACAAAACGAGGCGCTCATTAATTTTTGATAAATATCGGTCCACAAATATTAGTACTTTTAACGATTTTTTTTTTAATTTCTTGAAAATGGCTCAATTTTGATCAAATTTTTAATTTTCTATTTAGGTTCAGTGAATATTTTAAAAATGTATTTGAAAGAAATTCCCTCCTGTATAATTTTTATTTAGTTTGTTTAATATATAATAGCTCATATTTAATATAGTTATCATTTTTTTTTTTTTTAATTTTATTTTAAAATATTTTTCAACCTCTATGGATAAGGTTTAGTAGGCGCCGTAACCACTATTGTTATTTTGTTTTGTTTTTATTCGAAAAACTATAGGAATCGTGCGTGAAATATAGAGGCAGCACTACTGTCGAAGTAAGCGCTCTCTAGTGTTCCTCTTGCCAAAGATAGTGGGATCAAAACATTCATTAAACACAACATGAAATATTTATAAATAATGGAAAAAATAATAAAATATGGATTTCAACCGGTTGTCAATAATATTATACATGGCCAAAATGATGAAAAAGGGAAAAAGTTATTCAACTCTAATCATGTCTATGGTGTAGTTGAAAAAACAAATAATTTTGCAAGTGTCATAACCGCTAAAGTCGTGCCGCAAACGAGTGTGTCAAATACATATGATGTGAAAATTTCTGTAATAAATCTAAGTAAAATTACTGTTATTAGAAAAATCAACAAGTTCTTGTTTAAAATTATATTATATATTGATCAGAGAGACAACAATTTTCCATCGATGTCAAGTTACATAACTGTGGTTTAGAATCAAGATAGAATTTTAAAAAAAATGGTTAAAATACGTTTTAATATTTATAAAATTTTATTAAATTATTTATTTACTTAAAAATATACTTGCTTAATTTATAAGAAGTTATTAAAGAAAAACTTAAAAAATGTAAAATTTGTTAAAAAATTTTATGTGAAATATTTAACATTAACCATACTATTACTTAACCTACACTGACATGATGTTAAAATAATTTAAGATTTTGTGATTTCGCATTTATTTAGCCATAAGCCATTTACGATACTATTTATTTTATTTAAATTTGTCCCTACCCCGGGGGTCAGATTTTAGCCGGATGCCTCGAGTCGGATTCGAACTCGGGTCCACTTGGTAGCAGGATGACACGCTACCGCCTAGCCTATCCAACCCCCACTATCCGTGGCGTAAAACTAATTTTTTTGGAGATAAATAATTAATGATTTGAGAAAAAAAACTTGTCTTCTTTCAAAATATTAGTAATCAAATTCATTAGAGTCGAAAAAACTAAAATAAAGTATAGTCTAAAAAGGTCGTGCTCTTCAATAAATAAATTTTCATTATGTATTATATAATAAATCTCATGAAAAATAAGATGACGTCCACGATTTCTGTAATGGAATCCGTCCCTTCTAGGGGACCTCCCTTTACATTTAAATATTTTTGAAGTTCTTTATTTAAAAGTTCAATTACAATTTGTCGAAACTTAGTAATTTTTTATTTATTTATTTTTTAAGATAGAAATGAAAAATTGGAGACCATTAGAATCGCAGTCAGGAAGCAGCTCAATTGAGCAGCTTGGCTCGGACTCTGGCCTGGTCATTTACTCTGCCATAAAACCCAATTGGTGAAATGAATTCCTCTAAGTACAGACCATTTTACATTATTTTTGTTTTAACTTTGATATGTAAGTAAAATACTTGATCATACCCTGTATAGTAAATTAAAAATAACAACCGGAATAAAGTGAATTTTAGTACCTATTATATACATACTAGTATATCACCGTCCTGTTGTTGTTAGATATTAAGTATTAAAAAATGAATTATTTACAAGAATTTATAGTAAAAAAATTTAAATAATGTATCATGAAAAGCTAGAGATTAGATAATTTTGCAGTTGTTATCATTTTTTTTTTTTTTACTTTATCCAATGCGAAGCATGGGAGAAAGTATTAAATGGTCGCGCGGCAAGCGCGACTTCAAAGGGTCCTCAGGTAAAGACTACGGAACCCATGGACTCAATTGAGGTCACAAATTGAAGTATTCAATGAGATTGAATTTTAGCACGTGACGGTTTTGCCAAAAATTATCTGGAATCTCGTCGAGAGGCCAAAAAGTGCCATTTTTTTTTGGAAGTGCGTGGGGATGGATGGATGGATTTATGTGTGTGTGTTATCGTTTTTTTCGTCCACGAATTTTTCCACACCGTTGCACCGATTGAATTGAAATTGAAAACCTACCAGTATTTTAACAAAATGAAGCGCTGATTAGTTTTTGGTACATATCGGTCCACAAACATTAGTACTTTATTTCAGTACTTTTTTAGTTTTTTCTAAATATCTTGAAAATGACTTAACCAATTTTGATGAAATTTAATATCCTAATCAAGTACCTTGGGGACCACAAAAAAGGTTAAATAAAGTTTTTAGTAAATTTATATTTTAAAGTACTTTACTCTAGGATAATATAGTACTTTTTTAATTTTTTATTTTAAATTCCTTAAAATTTATTCATTTGATCGTTTTAATATAGCTCATTCAACCTGACTTAAGTAAGAATGGTTAGGCTTCTCGCTGTGAAATGCTAAAAATTTGGGAGGAAATTTTATAAGTAACCATAGCAACTGCGTTGTTTTCTTATCCATTACCTTTGCTTAAGACATAGAGAAATCGACTTTAAACCAAAAATAGCGATTGATTCTCATCTAATACTTGAGGAATAACCATTCTATATTGGATTTTGACGTTTCGGTTTTTATTGGTAACCATTGCTGAAGACATGGAGGAATCGACTTTAAACCAAAAATAGCGATTGATTCTCATCTAATACTTGAGGAATAACCATTCTATATTGATTTTTGACGTTTCGGTTTTTATTGGTAACCATTGCTGAAGACATAGAGAAATCGACTTTAAACCAAAAATAGCGATTGATTCTCATCTAGTACTTGAGGAATAATCATTCTATATTGGATTTTTGACGTTTCGGTTTTTATTGGTAACCATTGCTGAAGACATGGAGGAATCGACTTAAAATCAAAAATAGCCATCGATTCTCATCTAGTACTTGAGGAATAACAATTCTACATTAGGTTTTTGACGTTTCGATTATTATTGGTAACCATTGCTGAAGACATGGAGGAATCGACACAAAATCAAAAATAACGATCGATTCTCATCTAATACTAGAGGAATAATTATTCATTCGATTTTTGATGTTTCGGTACCATTAATAGCAACCATTACTGAAAACGTGGAAGAATCGACTTAAAATCAAAAAGACTAAATTCTTTTTTGGTAAACAACTCAAGCTTGACAAACTATAACTATAAAAACTCTCAAGTGGAAATGGGCAGGTCATGTATATATATAGGCAGGAAGACGGAAGATGGATCAAAAAAAGTGACAGAATGGTGTCCCTATAGACAAGAAAAGTAGGAAAGGATGACAAAACGCAAGATGGAGTGATGACATCAAGAATTTGCAGGGAACGAGTGGAGTAGAATAACAAGAAACAGAAACCTATGGAAAGAAATTGAGAGGCCTATGCCCAATAATGGGCTCAACAATATTATAAAATGGCGTAAAAAATATGTTATAAATACACTGTATCAATCAATTTATTGTAAATAAAGGCTTAATAATAATAATAATAATTGACATACCATAGTAATAATAATTTAAGACAAAAAACTCCATCTTTTTGATTATAATGTCATTAACTGCAAAAGAAAATGACATTCTACACAGATATATGTACTACCTATATTATGAAAAGTTGTTGGACTAATGATGGCGTGAGAAATTATCCGGGCCGAACAGTGTCTCAAAACGTTTTCTTTTCGCCGGAAAAAATAAATTGTTATAATATACATAAGGAAATTTTATTTCTTTTTCCTTAACGAAGACATTCCATCTTGTTTCCAAGGTTTTCAAGAACTCCTCAAAAACACCAAAAATTATAATTTATTAGATTATTAAATTTATTTCAATTGAGTTTCAAGTAATTCTTTGGAAGTTTAATGAATACAAATTACATACAGTTACTCAAGTTTTGAAAGAATCTTTAAAATTATTTAATTGAAAAGATTTAGTTTGCAGAGTTGATTTATGATTTACCTATAGGAGAATTCAATGAGTTTGTCCTGTGCTTGATTCAAATAAGCATATATATAATAATTATTATTCCCCATGGATCCCTAAAGAATTAGAAATGGGGTGAATGGTGATCAGAGGTAGAGGGAGAGAAGAGGGTGGGTTGGTGGAGCGGAGAGAGTTCGTAGGAACGAGGAGGGGAGAGAGTCCAGGGGGCGATGATAGGGAGATGGAAGAGGGTCCAGAGAATGAGGATAAAGTTGATGGGGTGGAAGATGATCGAAAGGGGGACCAGAGGGAAAAGCCCCTGGCTGGCAGTTATATATATATACAAAAGCAAATAACCTTAAGTAAATAGAAAGTAAATAGATATTTTTTATCGTTTATAGTAAAATGTGAGGAATTTATAGAAAATACTCTAAGTGAACGAAAAACGCTTCCTTCAATAAAATTTCCTATTTATCTGTCTACTATACAATTAACATCTTCATCATTTTCTTTACTTAGTTCACTCGTGTCACTATTTAAATATCAGAGATATTATGTAATTTTTAAAATATACATATCCATAAATAATTGATAACGTTGGCTTTTTCAATAATAGAGAAATTAAATTTCTATTTATACTATGTAAAAATATTTGTATTTAAATGTAATAATTTATTTAAAAAGATAATTTTGTAGTAAATATTATGTCAACTACATAGTTTAAAAATTAATCCGAATTTCAAAAATGTCTGCCGTCGGTCTCATACGCTCATAGCTCATAAGTTATAACATCCATTCAAATTCCCCGACATATAAAACAAATTTTTAGCTCTTGTAGTTAATGTTTACACATATACAGAAAATCTGGCGTACTAAATACCTGCTCCCTCTCACATATTTATATAATTTTATTTCATTCTCAACAAATATTAGATATATCATTACTCTTATGCCAAAACCACGAATGTGCAAAAACCTTCATTTAATCATTCTATCACTCTTGTGTCTTTGGCTAAGAAAGCTAGTCAAAAATTGGAAATGACATAGTGAAAAATTAGAAAATTTAATACATATTCGTGGTTTTGATATCTGAGAATCGCGTCATGTATGGATTACACCATAATCTTGCAGAAAAGCATTAGTTCGTTTCATTAGATTTTTCGATATTTCAAAAATAGTTAAATTGATAAAAAAGAAAAAAAATAGACAAATTTACTCAAAGCCTATAAAAATGCTCCTTAAAATATTAAATATCGTAAAAATGATATTATTTATTTTTAAAAAAACGTCAATAGTAAACGTTAAGTGAAATCTAATCAGCACGTAGTCTCTATTTGAAACAACTAAATATGAAACTTGGTTTAGATATTCTTATTGGCTTCTGAGATAGAGTGTACATAAAATTTCTTCTCATAATTGAATGAAAGAAAGCACAGAAATTAAAATAAAAAAATAATTCAATCTTTCTTAAATAATTATTTGGTAGGTGTTTAAAGTCTATAGGTTTTTAGATCTTAATGCTGTGATTTTGATTTTTTTTTTTCAAAATATTTTTACTCCTTTTTTGAGATATTTTGAAAAAACGAATCAATGTTTGTCTGCACTACTACGATATTTTTTAACTTTCCTACACTACGTTTGGTAAAGTAATAAAGTCGGTTAAAAATAAAAGAGAGAGGAAAAGGTACAAGTTCTAAGGATTAAAGCTGACTCAGTGTGGAAAACCCCTTTTTATCCGCCATCAGCCTAGTCCAAAGTCAAACATACAATCTGAACTGGTTGAATATACGAGCTGTCGAATGTACCCATGTAGAGAGAAATCTGAAAGAATAGAATAAAAAAATGAAGCACTATTTGGGATGGTCATCTGGTCTAATCCAGAGCCCGAATTATTGAAATCCTACAACGGAATACATAAAATATAATAAAAGCCTTAAGTCAAAATTGATATGGTTTCAATAAAAATGATTTTATTTAGAAAAGAGATACTATAAATGTGTTTGACCAAAGAGAGATTTTCACAAGGAGAAACCTTTCCCTATCTTCCTTAATTCGCACAATGCTTTGGTCTATTAAACGGGTAGTATAATCAAATCCGTAACATTTCTGTATTCAATAGGACGTTGATTTAATTTTATATAAATAGGATGCGTGTGGCCTCAACAGTAATTATAACCAAAAAACATCAACTTGGCCATGAAAGATTTAACATTAAAACTACACAACCAAAATCATTAATGAAATCTCCGTTTCTGAGTAGAAACAAAAAAATAATGAAATAATTTACTATTATACTTACTCAATATCTAAAAGAAATCAAATCAATTTTTAATAGGTATATAATAATTTTTAAATGTGTAGATGTTTTTTAAGCATATTCAAACATTAAAATTAAATATTTATTATTAATATTTTACATTAAATAAAAAAATATTAACATATTATTAATAGGTGAAGTCTATAATAGGGCGGCTCATAGTCATTCGCCTTGAAAAAGTAAAATCGAGAGTGAATCTTGAATAATTCCGAGAATTGCTTTTCTGCAAGACCAAGACCAATTTTGATCATCACTAATTTCAATAATTCACTTGTCCAATAAGACGAGCTTGCTGAGTGAACTGGCTAATATATGTATTTACCATTTAATCTAAGTTTTTTTTTTTTTTGCTAATTCATTGGCAGCTTTATATAATCGATAAAATACGATAAGTACACTTACATTGTTAATAGTTTTGTCATTAATTTAGATTCGAAGATAAGACCAGTTAGAGTTAGATGTATGACTTTTCGTGGCGTAAAGTACACCCATTTTCAGAGTTCTAGTTATTCACATAAAGACAGAGATAAAATGTGTACCATAGAATAAGAAAGTATAAAGACCACAGTGACACAATGAGAGCGAGTAATGTTCTGTTCAACAATGATGCATTTATTTAGATTCTCTCTCTGAGACCCAAGCTCTTAAGTAAAAAATGTACTATATATATTTATCTAGATTAATTTGTAACAACGCTTAGAGAAATTTCTCTAAAAAAATTACCCTCTTGCCTAGAATCGAACCGAACGAACTCTTGAACTATGGGCATCAGCTCTAACCACTAGACCAATGTCACATTAATATATATATCTTGATTTCTTTTACTAAAACTATATATTTTTGATTTAGACTTTGTGTCTAGATAATATTGTATTCATTTGAACTCGAATGAAAATGAAAAAACACCAATAGATTTTAAATTAAGAAACATTAAATATATATTAATTAACGAGGCAAATTTGAAATATAATTTAAACTGATGGCTCCAATCGATTTTCATTAACCAGGCAAATTTGAAATATATATATATTCGAATTTTGAAATGAAAGACTCCAATTCATTTTAAATTAAGAAACATTAAATATATTGATAATTGTTCCTTCCCCCTCCCCCTCGCCACTCAAAAATTAAAGATGCGAAACTTTTAAGAGACGATGTATTTTCCGTAAGTTTACGGGTATATATTTGGAGTGTGGTTTTTTAAGAGGAATAAAATTTTTGGACCGAGACGCTGCCCGCCAGGGCATCAGCCCGGAGGGCCGAGCTTCGAGGGCGTGCCGAAGGCACGCACTGAAAAGCTCGTTTTTAAATAAAATTAAAGAATTCAATTTAGATCATTTTCAAAAGATAATAAAATTGTGTAATGATAAAAACTATTACTCCAAATCATTTGATCTTATTTGATAACAAATGAACTAAATCTTTTAAATCATATCTAAACAGTAGTTGAAAATTGTAGGTAATATTTGCTCATTTTCAAGATATCATATATTATTATAATTTATAATTAGAGGAAATAATTAAAACTTTTTCAATACACGCTACGCTATATTTTTTTTGTCAGCGAGAAGTTTGAAAGTTGAAACATGGCACAGAAGTGTAGTTTATTAATACAAACACGTGTGTTTATTAGTTGCATCCATTCGATAGCTACAATCGGCAATCGATTTTTTCAGATTTCATGCATTTTTCAATCCAAAGTTCAGAATCTATTAAATTATTCGTTTTGGAAATACAAACATTTTAATCATAAGTTTCCTGTATTCGATTCAATCGCGAATCGAATGCAGGTGATTTTTGTCAGATATTTAGTGAAAATAATATCCGAATTTATATATTTCTGTGTTGAAATAATAAATTTAAATAATTTTCCAATTAATATATTCACCTGCATTCGATTGGCGATTGAATCAAATACTTATGATTAATTGATGGCAACCATCTAACACACGTGTTAACAGATCGAGCGTGCTGGACTAGGGGACTGAATATATAACATCTCAGATTACAAATCCATTTGGTGATCCATATCAGTGTTTGATATAAAAGCGTCATGCGAAATGATGCAGGATCATAGCTAGATGGATCACATCTTTCATTCTCTCTTGGTCCAGACTTAAGATTCAACAGACTCCAATAGCCTCAACCAGCAGTATAGTCTCACGATAAATATATAGCTTGCTTAAAAACGCAATCAAAAACAATTCTGTTAATTATTCTTTAATATATTAATTAGAAAATTATTTACAAACATTTTGATACTAGAAGGAACTTGCTTTAAGTAATGATTTTTCTCCGTGTATTATAATTTTTTTATTACGATTTCAAATATCTCCCGTGAGGGGCCATTCATTAAATACGTCATGCAAAATTTCGCCTTTCTGGACCCCCCCCTTCGTCACACTGCCTCACATTTTCTGGATTTTCTTAATTAAGAAAAGGAAGGAAAAAAAAATTGTTTTTCTATGCTTCTGCTAAGGAAGAGAAACGTTTTAAACACTGCTGTGGAGAGAGGAAGGAAGCATTTTATTTGTTTCCTTCATTGACCACTTGAAACCCTGAAGAAGGAGGGAAGAATCCTCCGAAACGTCAGTTTGAAAGGAAAGGGGAAAGGATTCCAATAAATTACACTTTATTTGATATGTGTTAATTTTTTCTTTTCTCGCTACCCCTGGGCTGCCTTCCATTACTTTCAATTAATAAAAATTATACTTAACTAAGTGAATATTGATGAGGCAGTCCAAAAAAAGAAGATAATTTATACTATCTTTTTATTTTTATTCAAAAACCGACGTTTCGGAGGCTATTCCCTCCTTCTTCAGGGTTTTGAAAAAGTCAGTGAAGGAAATCCAATGCGACATTCCCCTCTGTCTCCTCTTTGTTACTGACACCTAAAGAGGAGGCAGAGTGGGAATGTCGGATTGGATTTCCTTCACTGACTTTTCAAAACCCTTGAAGAAGGAGGAATAGCCTCCGAAACGTCGGTTTTGAATAAAAATAAAAAGATAGTATAAATTATCTTCTTTTTTGGACTGCCTCATCAATATCCACTTAATTAACTTATCAGTCCGTCTCCAAAAAATACTCCAATCTGATTATACTTAACAGCTCCAGTTTAGTAGGTGATAATTGTAATTTCTTTACTATTATACGTTATGTATTATCGTATAGTTTATCTAAGATGGATTTGAATAATCTTGATTAAGAAGATTTTTTTAAAAACTATCAACTATCATGAGCTTTTTTATTTAAATTCTTAAGCAGTATCTATAATTATTAATTTAATTAGTTGAAAAGGAAAAATTAAATCAAATATTTTTTCAAAAATTGTGTAAATAATGTCTCTGGTAGTAATACATTTATATAAGTAACGTATCATAAGAGATAGACGGAGGTAGTTGTATTACTTTCTTATTATGATTATACCATAGATACGCCAGAAAAGTATTCTTCACTATAAGGCAGGGGTTCCCAACCTTTTTGCACCTGCGTACCACTTGACTTTTTGAGAAATTTTGGCGTACCACCCGACCTAAATATTTTAATAAACTTATAATATTTACTCTTCTAAAAGTGTTCAAAGGCTTTTTGAATTAAATTCCTGAGAAAACTTCATATTTAATGGTTAGATATTTGTTTATTTATAACATGCTTATAATAAAGGAGAAATAAAAAGATTAAAATGGTATTAATTTAGAGTTCTATTTATTACCCATAGGTCTAAAAACATACAAATAAAAAACTAGTACAAACTCAGCAAAAAATTAATCATCATACAAAATATACTTTTATAGTCTTTATAGGGTATGTACAGCAAAACCCGTGTGGTGGTCCGGTTCGTGAAATTATGAAAGATATTGTTTTAGACAATCAAGAAAGATGATAATCTCTCTTAATTTTCTATAGGAATCCTTACTATATTATCGATATTTGTCTTTAACGATAATATATTACATTCAAAGATATTATTGATCTTGAAACTATGAACTTTTACTGTGATTTATTAATATAATAATATAGGAAACTTTTTGGGGTAAGAAAATTAATGAAATTGTTGAATATTTTGGCCTGTAATAATTTGCGATTTGGCGTTTCTTTTCGTGAAATTTTCCTTTTCGAACCCTCATCGCTTTATTTGAATTGTCAACCAAACTGACGGCGGACACCTTAGCAACGAAAAAGCTACTTTCGAAACTATAGTCTCAAACAAATAAATAATATATATACTCGTACATATTTATATTTTATAAATAGTGTATATGTGTATGTTTATTTGCATCAAGCAGAGGACAACCTCTTTTTCTCTTTATGAAAAAGCTACTTACTATCTTTATTAAAATTAGTCAAATTGTAGTTTTTAAATAACTATTAATAAATAAATAAATAAAGTTCATTACCCAGGAAGTAAGCCTTACAGCAGCGTACGCTGCTCTGGGCATAAAAACATATACTCCAGGAACATACCCAAAATTGCTTTTCCCAGGGTTCAAATTTTTTGAAAAAAAAACGAATTTTATAAATATAATATAGGTATTTATTAATATAAACATATTGAAATAAAAACATATGAAAATATATATATTTTATATTAGATTTTCGTGGATATAAATGACGTATATACTGAGTAGAGAAGTTTCTTTATAAAGAATGTTTTATATTATTTATTTTTTTATATGTTTTGTTTTAAGTTTGCGTTTACTTTTTTGTGTTGATTTTTTATTTCGTTATCAAGTATTTTCATTTAACTCATTTTTTTTTACAAATAGTAATTAAGAGTCAACAAGCTAGTTGTTTGCATTTAAATAAATATATGATACCATATAATTAAGTGTTTAAAAGGTTAAACAATTAAAATACATCCACTATCAATTATAATGATTTGACACGACGATAGTAATTTTTTCTGCGAAGCATGGATAAAGTATTAGATATTAGATTAATATATATGTGTATTTTTTGCTATTGCAAAGTCGTGGTTTAATTCATAAAAATAACTTGTTTCCCAATTATCCCTAAATTAGTTATATCGGACTATGGTTGTTTCTGAAACCAGTTTTTGATTTTTTACTTTACCATATGGTCAAGTATTGTAATCGTGCATGAAAAAAGTGGGTTTTTTTCCTTCTTTTTTTCGAAATATCTCAAAAACGGCTGAAACTATTTTGATTAAAAAAATTGAGCGAAACCATGGCATTTCGCTCTATAAAAAAGCTCTAATAAGTGAACATCGAAAAAATTATATTTTCCGAGATAATAATTGTTTTATCAAAATGTCTGCTAGTTAGTTAGTCTTTCTGTCTGGTTGTCTGGTTGTTAGTTAATCTGTGCGTTACCAAATTTTGTGGACGAGCTAGCTCAAAAACTAGTGTGAATATCGAAACCAAATTTCACACGTAGTTTTGGTCCGTTGAGATTAAGAGCTGATTAGACTTTGGTGCATATCGACCCAAAATTAAGGGGGTGGAGGCAAACTCAACCAAATTTTGTATACGTAATCAGTGGACCCCCAGAAGTCTAAAAATGCAAAAACTTGCCGCCCAAAATGGGAGGGTGGGGGAGGCGCAGGGTCAAAAAAATTAAAATCTTGGCCATTTACCAAACTCAACCAAATTTTGTATACATAATCAGTGGGACCCCAGAAGTCTAAAAATGTAAAAACTAACCGTCCAAACGGGGGGGGGGGGGGGCGCAGGGTCAAAAAAATAAAATCTTGGCCATTTACCAAACTCAACCAAATTTTGTATACATAATCAGTGGGACCCCAGAAGTCTGAAAATGCAAAAACTAACCGCCAAAAATGGGGGAGAGGGGGTGCAGGATCAAAAAATTAAAATCTTGGCCATTTACCAAACTCAACCAAATTTTGTATACATAATCAGTGGGACCCCAGAAGACTAAAAATGCAAAAACTAACCGCCCAAAATGTGTGTGTGTGTGGGGGGGGGGGGGGGTGCAGGGTCAAAAAATTAAAATCTTGGCCATTTGACCAAACTCAACCAAATTTTCTATACATAATCAGTGGGCCCCCAGGAGTCTAAAAATGCAAAAACTAACCCCTCTCCCCTACATGATTATAAATAATTTTATTAAATATTAAATATAAGTGAGGGGCCAGGTTGTATGGTAAAGTCAAGTGGATGGCCACATCAGAACACGTCAGCTTATTTTTTTCTAAAAATACTGTTAAATTGAAATGTAAAAGTAATCTATTATTTATATATCTCTTAAAGTTGTAATTAAATTAAAAATTACGTGATTCGAAAAGTCTCAAAAGGGTGAATAATCATGGCTGTATTCGTCGAAATTATACTCTGTGGACTATTTATTCGTTCAGCTAGAACGAAATAAGCAGAAGTGCACGAAGGTGACGTCACAGCACTTTTCGTAAAGTTTGAAATCTTTTTGAACAGAGATGAAATCATAAAAAAGTAGGAATTTGTTTTCTTGGATTTTTTTTAATAAACTGAATTTTTATTGGGGATTTTATAGTTTCAGGAAATGCCATTACAATGCTTCACTTATACTACATAGGTATATAAGTGAAATTAAATATGTGAAAAAATCTAATTGTTATTAAAATCTTTTTAAATAAATATCCATGTGAAGTATTTACATTAGAGTAAAGATGAAGCTTAAGACCTTCGATACAATAGTTTTAAATAAATGAATAAATAATTTCAAATAGATATTTTGCCGGAAACTTAAAAAAAAAAATTATCTCTTGATTAGATAGTAAAAAGTACTTGAAGTAATATTCAATTGTTCTTTTCCTTTTCTATGTTCGGATTGAACATTGACGTTTGCCAAGTTTGTAGTGAGAGTCTATTCGCTTTCACGCTTTGGTAGATTGCGAGAGATTTCGGGTTACCTTATTGCCTACCTCGTGACTGCCAAGGTCCAATTCAAGGCCTGCCTGCCGTTAGATAACAACGGCTAATTGCATACATGCTGCAACAGTCGATGAAGACGACCATCATCCACCAACCACTTGGAACAATCACTAAATTATAGTCAAATAATCCTGCAAAAATAATAATCTATCTAAAATCCTCCAAATTCTGTCATAGGAAGTATAGTAATCGTGCAGAAAAATTGATATTTTGATTCGTTTTTTTTTTGAAATATCTTAAAAACGATAAAAGCATTTTAATAAAAAATTAAGCCAACTCACCGCTTTATGGGATTCAAATAAGCTGACCTGTTCTGATGTGGCCATCCACTTGACTTTAGCATACAACCTTGCCCCTCACTTATATTTAATATTTAATAAAGTTAATTAGTTTTTGCATTTTTAGACTTCTTGGGTCCCACTGATTATGTATACAAAATTTGGTTTAGCTTAGTAAATGGCAAAGATTTTTATTTTTTGACCGTCCGCCCCCCCCCCCCCACACATTTCGGGGGGTTAGTTTTTGCCTTTTTAGACTTCTGGGGACCCACTGATTATGTATACAAAATTTGGTTGAGTTTTCCCAAACGACCTAGATTTTTAATTTTTAACCCCCCTCCACCCCCCTTAATTTTGGGTCGATATGCACCAAAACCTAATCAGCTCTCAATGCACCAAAACTACGTGTGAAATTTGGTTTCGATATTCACACTAGTTTTTGAGCTAGCTCGTCCACAAATTTGGTAAAGCACAGACTGACTAACTAACTAACTTGAAGGAGACAATAAAAGAGTGTGTCTTCTGCTGGAATTATAAATTTTATTTATTTATAACGAGACTTAGTTTCGAGGGCTTTGCCCTCTTCATCGAGACATTTTGACAAAACAATTATTATCTAGAAAAATATAATTTTTTCGATGTTCACTTTTTAGAGCTTTTTTGTAGACCGAAATGCCATGGTTTCGCTCAATTTTTTTAATCGAAATAGTTTCAACCGTTTTTTAGATATTTTGAAAAAAAGAAGGAAAAAACCACTTTTTTCATGCACGATTACAATACTTGACCATACCCTGTATGGTAAAGTAAAAAAGTCATAAAGAGAACATTGAAAAATTGCCTTTTAAAAGATAATAATTATTTTGTCAAAATGTCTAGATTCGTATCTTAGTAGTTATAGTGCCTGGAGCACTGAGCGATGCTCGGTAAATTTTTGCCTCTAAATAGCTTAAGTTTCAAATTTCAAGACTCTGCGACTTACCGAAGACGATAAATGAACGATTAAAATATTTATTTTGCGACATGACTAATTTACACCCCCATCCTTTATTTCAATCCGATTAAAATTTATACACGACTATAACATATGAGACTTGATAAGTACACCAATTTTTAGCGAAATCGTTAGAGTCGTTTTCGAGAAACCGATTCTATATATATATGTTGCAGTAGAAACCAGTTTTTAGTAAGAACGCGTTCTTACTAGTTAAAACGCGTGTCGCTGAATACCTTTAAGGCAACTAGAGTTTACTGATGTTGGTTGAGTTTGGTTCAAAAGTCTAGAATCTTTATTTTTGACATTCCGCCTCATTTAGTCTATTTATTTTCAAAAATTTTTAAACGAAAATGCTAATAATTAGAAGAAAAGTTGTAGAGGATGTAATTTTTGACATTTTCGTTTAAAAATTTTTGAAAATAAACACACGAAATGAGGCTGAAGGTCAAAAATGAAGATTCTAGACCTTTGAACCAAACTCAACCAACATAATCAAACTCTAGTTGCCATAAAGTTATTCAGTGAAACGCGTTTTAACTAGTAAAAACGGGTTTTTACTGCAACATAAATACAAGATTTAATCCTTTAATATATAAGAAAGATAAGATTTAGGAAATTATGATTTCAGATTTCGATTGTCTGTGTGTTTGAGTGTTAGTAAAAAATTTTATGCACAAAAATCATTAAGGAAAAAAATCAAAACGAAATTTCATATCTAGTTGAATTATTTTGACAATAAGTGCTGATTAAATTTTAGAAGATATTCTAATCCACAAACTTAAAGTTTACTTTAAACATTTTTTTTTAATAATTAATTTCTTTTTATTTAATTAAGAGTTAATAAAGCAATGAACAATAAACATTATCTCTCCAAATTAATTTTTACGATGTTTACATAATATTATAAGGAAATTAACATTTTGAATTTGTCCCATTTTTAAAGTTTCGTTTAAAAAGTAAAATTGGACCTTATTAGTACAATGGCAGTCTGCCTGTCCGTTCGTCAGAGCAATGTAGCTCGTAAACTAAAGGTTATTTTGGGGAGTGTTAAATTTTATGTGGGGTCAAAAATAAAAATATTTTTTATCAGAGAGTATCTCTATAAAGATCTCTTTATGTAGAATTATTTAATATATATTTTTTATTTATTTAATTTTCAAATCAGGGAGGAGAGTTCCAAAGTGGCCATTTTTAGGTGATCTTTATCCTTTCGGCGTTTAGAAACAACTTAACTAAAAATTATTAAAAAATTTCTCCATTCCACTCATTCCATCCTTATCAAGAACAAATAAAAATTAATTTGATATCTCAAGTAATTTGGGAGTTTTAAGATACGGAACCCTCGGTATGCAATCCGACTCACAGGCTTATTTTAATAGTCAAAGTAGT
Organism: Forficula auricularia; assembly: GCA_024734495.1. NCBI lineage: Eukaryota > Metazoa > Arthropoda > Insecta > Dermaptera > Forficulidae > Forficula > Forficula auricularia. The sequence goes on along the minus strand of JALMQS010000085.1, from coordinate 8,656,479 downwards.
TTTAGGCGTTTTTAAGATATTTCGAATACTAATCAAACCCCCAATCTTTTCTACACGAGATATTTGCTAGGTAACAGAAATATACAACAGCAGTATAATAGGCACATGGAATATTTATAATTCAAATTAATATAATAACAATTTTACGTTTTCCCTAGAACTTAAATTTATCTGCAAATGTAAAATTATAAATTAATGTAATTTATTTGGAATGTAAAAAGAAATAAAAAAAATTTATTCATCATAATAAGAATAATTTTTTAATGGGGAAAGACATTTGTCTCTCGTTCATTATAAATTAAGCAAATTGAAATGTCTGGTATTATACCCGCCTAATCCTGAGATAACTTTAATTAATTTCTGGCACTAAATAACAAGTTCCTTGATCTTAACGACGAAAAAAGAAAAGTTAAAATCGATTCAAATATAATATCTATGTAGATACAATCTTGAGATAGATTCGTAATTTTAAGTGGTTTTTCAAATTTTCTGTATATGTTTTGTAAAATGAAATACGTATAATGAATAATGTTTAATCATGAGAAGAAAAATATTTTTCATATAATACATATTATTATGTAAAACACGTACAATAGATATGTATGTAATTGGTTTTAATATAAAATAATAAAAGTGTACTAGTATGTATAGGTGCAGTGGAGAAAGTAGAATACCTTTATACATATTCCTCAGACCCTATATTCCTAAAATCCGATTTTACTCTAAAAAAACTTTTATTCGTCACTCAGCAGATTGAGCAACCGAACATTGCCGTAAACACCGTCATTGTTAATGTAATTGGCTAATTATAATAATAATAAAAAAGAAAAATCGTCATGTTTTTTCTTGGTTAAACTGAACGCTAGTGAATCACCGGGAAAGGGACCAAAAAGACATCGATCACCAGAATTGGAGTTAACTGATGTTTTAATGGAAGTTGATTTCTAAATAATAGTGTATTTCCTCTTCAGTTACTTTATTAGGAAATATTTATTTTTTAATGTATTTCAGATTCTGCTCTAATTATTCCAAATTTAGAATGGGAAAATTGATTCTAAATTCGTCGGATTTATTATTATTCGTTCATCTCTCAGGAACCAATTAATGTCTAATAGATATGTTTCAATGTGCCTATAAATATTTTATATTGCCAACTTTTTTCTGTACTGGCAATGACCTATATATTCTTAAAATGTATATAGATGTAGATAGTCTTTGCGTAGTGGTGATTGAGAGTCGCCACTAGCAATATCCCCCTTTAGGCTTCTAACTATCGATTCTAGCGGGATGCAAGCAACACGAATGGGATTAGATATCGGCGAATATCACGATAGTTGTGACATCTATTCAAGAATTAATAATGTAACGCGAATTCAGTGCGGATTTACCTTCGGACATCTATTGACAGACAGTTATTATCGATGAACAACAATTTTTCTCCCTCACAAGAATATGTTAATTCACCGATGCCGGTTACTGATTTTCGCCAATAATATAAAGTTATTTTCGTAGATGTTTACTACATATATTTTTTTTAATGGACCAATCTGGTCATCTTACTCGTGATAAAAAGTTAGAGATATATAACTTTAAAGTACTGTGACTAAATTACAATATTTATTTTGTTGATAATAAATGCACGAATAAACAAAATTATAAACAATTTCAAAACAATATTTATCACTAATCAACAAAAATGACTAATCACACCCAGGTTTATCTATATTTGTAATAGGAATAAATCTGGATTCAAAATTTATTAGTAAGAATGCGAGTGTTGAATTCATCAACATTTCTCATTTTTTTTTGTTTTTTGTATATTTGTGTTTAGAAATTTTCTGGTCTGGATTCCGATATCCACAATAACTCGAGAATGAGATCTCGTATAAAGTTTGTTGGAGTTTCAATGTTTGTATTTCCATTTTAAAGAACTGATTAGATTTTAAGTTTTCTATCTTCAGAACTTACAGATGAAAAAATGAGAAAAAATCGAAATATTATATAGATACCATATATGTTATAAAGCTGAAATATAGACAGAAGTAAATAATTTTTTAAGCTGTATGTTTGTATTAAGTTTTCTATCTCGAAGCATTCACAGACCGGCCAATTTACGGTTGATTTTGGCTAGGCTTCGTTTCCAGATTTATACATTATTTAAGAACACTTGTATTTTAACAATATACCGGGTGGTGACTTGGCCGACGCAGCATAGCGATTACAATGTTAATTTTTGAATGTGCATTTATTTGCTCCCCTAATTATTTTAGAGTTAAAGTTCTTTATAGGTTTTTTGTAGAGAAAAAATACTGAATCCGAACATATTTTTGTTTTCAAATTTTGAAATTTCAGAACCGTAATAATCAACATTATAAATAATTGTATTTTTACAAAAATCACTGAGGCCATGGAATTATTAAAACAAACAAGGCATTTTCATTTGTTGTTTCTAAGTGACGTTTGTTATATTTGAACTTTTTAAAATCAGTTCTTATTAGAATTTATTGATTACCATAATGAGAAACTCGTTAAATTTGAATGGGCTGAGTTTTGTATTCGTCATTGATAAATAAAAATAGTAGATTCACGTAGATGAAGTTTAGAACGATCTTTTAAATTTTCACAAGAATAATCAACGAAATTATAAGTAATATTTTAAAATTTAAAATTTAATTTTTTTTTTATTTTAAAATATCTACATTTTTAAAATCGTTTTTTTGGACTTTTAAATTATGAATTAGACAAAATCTGATGTAATTATCTTTTAGAATTTTAATTCTGCTCAGTTTTTTGTATTCTAATTATGCTCTAAAATAATCACTAAAGACATGACTATTAAACATCAAATAAAACAACAAATGAAAATGCCTTTTTTTTTTTTTTTGGCTTTTCGGCCTTTCTAGCCATAAGCCATTTACGATACTAATTATTTTTTTATTAAATTTGTCTCTACCTCGGGGTCAGATTTTAGCCGGATGCCTCGAGTCGGATTCGAACTCGGGTCCTCTTGGTTAGCTGGCTGACATGCTACCGCCTAGCCTACCCGACCCCCCATGAAAATGCCTTGTTTGTTTTAATAATTCCATGGCCTCAGTGATTTTTGTAAAAATACAATTATTTATAATGTTGATTATTACGGTTCTGAAATTTCAAAATTTGAAAACAAAAATATGTTTGGATTCAGTATTTTTTCTCTACAAAAAACCTATAAGAACTTTAACTCTAAAATAATTAGGGGAGCAAATAAATGCACATTCAAAAATTAACAATGTAATCGCTATGCTGCGTCGGCCAAGTCACCACCCGGTATAATATATGGTTACCCTTATTTAGAAAATGTAAGCCATCTTTTAGTGAAGTAATTATTGAAATATTGACATTAAAAAAAAAGTGTTAAAAATTGAACAAATTCCAAAAATTTTGCAGACTATTGGATAGTTAACTTTTTTCCCCAATTTAGTTAAGGCTAGTAGGAAAAATTAATCTAATTCCAAAATGTGGAAAATCACCTACCACTAGCACCTTTAGTTCCAAGTTTTAACTTTATATGGTCACTATATTATAGTGGATAAAGTGCTAGTCCAAGAGCATTAAATCTAGGATTTTTTATTTGTGAAAAAATTCTATTCGCCGTTTTATAACGGAAATTAGCTCCACCTCCAGCATTAGTGGCGCGCCCCTGTGCTCTCTTAAATTGAGAGGGTCTCAAAAAAAAAAATATCTGTGAGTCTCATCCACATAAGCTCACGGGGAAAGTGAAACTTTAGCCGTAGATGTTATTGAAATAATTTAAATTTCCTAATTTTAATAAATTTTATTTGTCATTAAATATTAGTGGGTTTTAAAAAAAAATTGTTTTCCCTCTATTGAGTCATTTTCCCTTTAGTAGTGTAACAAAAAAAAAATCAAACAGACACGTAGCTAAAGAAGTTTCACTTAAAACAATATCATTGTTTCATTTTAAATTTATAAATTATTGTTTATTAGTGTAACTGAATAAAACTAAAATTTAATTAATATGAGAAGTTAGTAAATTCTTATGCAAATATCCCTACTTATTATATTATTACTAAATATATGTATAGGCGAACTAAGTAAATCTAAAGTAGAAAAGATATTATCATTAATGCTTGAATTAAGCACTTTCAATTTTTTACTAGCAAAGGTAATTCTACTAGCGAAGATAAAGATTCCTCAAGAAACCATATTATATTTTATCGCGGAATATATTTACAGAGGGCGAGGGGGGCCTCAAAAATTACTCCTGGGGTCTCTTAAGTAGATACTAAATCTGTCATTGCGCTCCTGCGTTCCCAAAAAATTACTATAAATATGGAGAGTGTCTCTAAATTCTCACAGGCAATTTATGTATGAGTATGCCACAAAATTTGAAAAAAAAATTATATTTCCTAAGTTATTCAAGTTACTAGATACAATTAAAATGTCTATGAATACATATATACCTACACATATCTATAAGAACATATTTTTAAATTAAATTTTTTTTTGAAATTAATAATTTCTTGATTAATTTAAGATCACTTTTATTATCACTTAATTTATCAAAAAATGTGATCCCATCATTCCCTAGATAAAACGATTCTTACGCCAATTATCATTTGAGATAATAACACGTCTTTTTCCTCTGAGGATAAATTCACAATAGATAATTTTATCTAAGAGCTCATCTGTAGCCCCCAAAAGTTCATAAAGAGTAGATTTATATTTTCTAGTGTTTTCTTTATTTAAATGGGAGAAAATAGTGAAAACTTGTTTAAAATTAACTTCGCTTTTTGCAAATTTAATCCATTTGACAATTTATTCGTCAACGAACGAGTTGAAAATTGGTAGAGAGCTGTACTTTATTAATATCTACTTGTCTACAAAAGTTCAGATCATCGTTTGAGTCTTTCCATATAATAATTTTATTTTTTTCTGATTTTCCATATTTTGAAATTAGAAGTTTTGAAGCAAGGAAGGCCAAAATCTAATCAGTTCTAATTTTTGGAAAGAACTACATAGTACATAAGACCTTCTGTTTTTGAGTTTTCGAAGGTATTTGGATTCAGACACACAGGTAGAAAACAAATTAATAATAATTTTTCTCCACTTAGCACACATTTCTAAACAGGCTTCCTCCCCCTTAATTCTTCACTATAAATTTATTACTCGGTATACTTGGTGGGCTATCTATTAGCTACCGTGCAACAGGGTATTGAAGTCAATCGATTTTTTTTTTTGAAATATCTAAAAGGTGAAGAAAAATTATTTTGAAACAAGATTTTTTCAAACTGAATTCCGAAATCTAACAATTACCACAAGAAAAGAAGAACGTAAAAAGTCTATCAATTATTATTCAATACTTCCCTCTAGCACTTGAAAACGACTCCAGAAATAGACGTCGAAAAACCTTTCTTTCGATAAACACTTCAACAAAGCATTACATCTATACAAGTCGCAGAAAGTTCGTTTTGGCTTCAAAGTGTGTTATTTCCAAAATGAAGAATTATTTTAATACTTGACATTCACGGTCAAGACGTTGACTAATAAAAAATTGTCAATCACAGAATTTACAATGAGCGTTCTTGAAAATTTTTTAACTTTTTCTCCAACTTGTCTATAGAAATACAAATGATTTGAACCAAGCTTGACTTCTTCTTGTATTTTTTAATTAATTATAATAAAAAAATATTGCAATATTGAAAATAAAATTATTTTGATTAGTATAATCTAAAATAACTAGCTTTTGAAGGACCCTGTGTAAGTTGTTAAGTCCCTGCTTCGTATTTTTTTTTGTTTTTCAAAAAATATTAAGTAAACAAGTAGTGCTATTGAATTCGTTTTTTGCTAGAACTCAATTTTAGTTGAAGTATTTAACAATTAACTTAATTTACCATTTTTTTTATCTTAGGGGGTTATTTAGAGGCCCCAACTAGCTGGGGCCCTGGGCTGGTGGGTAAAATAAGCAAAGTTTATTAATCATTTAGATTTTTCTGGTTTTCCCACTCTTGTTCATAAACTAGAAGAATCGTCAATCTAAATCAATTCTAAAAGAGACGTTCTTTTCTGAAATGACCTTCAGAATCTTTAAATAGCATTTAATAAAGACTCAAGTCAATTGAGATGGAATCCGTTCAAAAGGTAGGTAGACGCAAATTGTAATTTGTTTAAAAGAAACATCTAATTTAAAAAACACAAAAAATGAATAACTAATTAAAAAATATGTGATATAGCCAACTAACGACTTTACCATACAACTAACCCCACGCGCTCCCTCTACCATTTTAAGATGCTGCTTTTTGGATTGATAGTTTCCTAAGGCCTTAGAACTTAAAGCCTAACTATCCAAAATTTGGTCCAAATCGGCCAATTTTAAATCTCTTTCCCTAATTTTTGGTCCAATCAAAATCTAATCAACTCATAATCTCAATATAGAATATCTAAATACAAAATTTCTTTACCTTTACCTAGTTTATTTTGAGCTAGAGCGTATACAAAATTTGATAATGCACTCAAGTACTAACCCACCAACAGACATTTTTATAAAATAATTAATATATCTTAAAATATAAATTTTTCGATGTTAAATTTACAAGGCTTTATTGAAAACCGAAACGCCGTGAATCCACTCAATTTTTTTATCAAAATAGTTTGAGTCATTTTGGAGATATTTTGAAAGCAGGAAACAAACAAAAAACACTTTTCATTAACCATACCCATATGGAAAAGTAAAATTAGGAAATGTTGATAAGGAACTAAAAATTCTAAAATAAAATGATTTTTAAGAAAAAAAATAAAACCGACTTCAAAAAATTAAATGCAACAAATAAAATAGACTAAAAGGTATAAAATAATTATTATCTTATTTAGCTACAACTAAACGACGATATTAACATGAAATTAGTTTTTGAAGTCGGTGCCAAAAATATACATTTTATGAATCACACTTGACGGATCTTACTTAGTATCACCTAAGTTTGGCGGGTACGCTCACTTATAGGTATAGTTTGTTTGGCACCGACTTCAAAAAGTAATTTCATGTTAATGTTTCGTCGTTTAGTTGTAACTAAATGAGATAATAATTATTTTATGCCTTTTAGTGTATTTTATTTGTTGCATTTAATTTTTTTGAAGTCGGTTTTATTTTTTTCTTAAAAATTATTTTTATTTTTCTCTTTTTAGTGATGTTATTAATAGTGATAATATCATCAGAACTTGACCAAATTAATATGGCAGCATCCCTAAGACCACCCCCTTTCGAATAAAAAAAGAATCATCGAAATCGGTTCATAAACAAAGAAGTTAGGCCTGAACAAACCTAACAAAAAAGGTCTAATACCAATGAAAAAAAAACCGGACCAATCGGAAGGTAGATTGAACCCAATGCAATTTTTTTCTTTCAAAATCGGTTCACAATTGGCGGAGATATGAGGTAACATAGACACACAAAAAAATCAGTCGAATCGAGAACCTCCTCCTTTTTTGAAGTCGGTTAAAAATAATAATCAAGACTGTGTGAAAATTGAAATAAATGAACTAAAGAATACTACATCTTAGTTGTTGTTTTTTATTATAATGATATTAAAGCAAGAAGTTTTACTAAAATTTTAGTCTACTAAAATTACCCAATTAAAAAACATCGATTTTGATTAACTTTTTACAGAATGATGATACCTTTAGAATCCAGTTCGATATGCAGCCGTTGCACAAAATCATAAAGTGCTAGAGTTACTCTTTTATTAATTATTTACTCCATTAATAATTAATAGAAAATCAATGGAGATTTATTGGTTTCTTAATAAATTCATCCAAATTAGAACTTTTTGAAATAACCATCTTTTTCTAAACATAATAAATGAATAATTTTTCAATTTTATTTCCAAATAGACCAACTAATAAATTTGTTGAAAAGTTTTTATTTTGCCGAGAGTAGCAGAGTTGTTGATCAAGCAGACGACAATCTCTTTCTTTCTCTTTATGATTAAATTTGTGTTTATCAAATGAATTTATTTCATCGGTCCATTTTATAATCATATCTTTTTTTTTTACTGTTCAATCAAATATAAAAAATAACCAAGAAAAATTATACAGTCATGCAAAAAATATATATATTTTCGCAAAATGTTTTCAGGTATAAAGCTAAAATTTAGTACAGTGTAATGTGAAAATACATAGAGTCGAATCGAGTTTCATCAGATAAAATTATTTAAGATTGGCAATTTATACTCACAGGAAACGTTTTCAGATATAAAGCTAAAATTTGGCGCATTAAAATGCAAAAATACATAGTTGCGTACCAAGTTTCAGCTTATTAAATAAAACCATTCTTTATTGACAATTCATATTCTCGGGAAAGATTTTCAGATATATAGCTAAAATTTGGTGCATTGTAACATAGTTGGGTACCAATTTTCAGCGAATTAACTAAAATCATTCAAGATTGGCATTTTGTACTTTCAGGAAACGTTTTAAGGTATAAGATTAAAATTTGGTGAATTGTAATGTGAAAATATATATATTTGCGTACCAATTTTCAGCTCATTAACTAAAACCTTTTCAAGATTGGCATTTTGTACTCTCAGGAAACGTTTTCATGTAAAAAGCCAAAATTTAGTGCATTGTAACATAGTTGCGTACCAATTTTCATCTCATTAGGTAAACTAAAACCATTTACACCAAATGAAAATAATTTGTATCTTATATTGGTATCAATTTTTTTTTTTTTACTTAATTTATATTTTTTCATCAGAGAAAATGAATAAATTCGAAATATTCGAGAAAACATTTTTTTGCAAACTGATCCGCCAACAGGTCTCAACTTGTCCATGCGTCTCTGGACTCGTTTGAAATAGTCTCGAATTTTCATCATTTAAAAACTTAAATATATGTAATTGGAAATAAGCAAAAGATGTGTTGTTGACTTATTACAGTAGTTACATTTTCATTCACATCCCATTATAAATTGGAATTGATTGGGGAGGTTTATGAAGAGTGGAAACCCTCTAAAGTCCCTAAACTATTTTAGATTAGGTATATTTTTAAATTTAATTTAGAATCTGAAAAAATTATTATATTATATATACATATATATGGTACCTTATATACCTACTTATAAAAAATGAATTAAGGTAGTTGTTTCGCGACAATACTAGCAAAAAGCTAATTCTAGAGTATATAGAACAGACAATAAGGATTCATAATTCATATGCCCAAAACTTTTTGCTGTTTATGTACCACTACTAGCCAATCCCGTGCTCGTTTGACAAATCTGACAACACTGTCAGAGCTTGTATATATTTTATCATAGAAATGTCAGATAAAGTACATTATAAAGGAAGATTTACAAAACGAAAAGTTCTTAATAAGCGATTAAAAGCTGTTGCGACAATGGGCGAAGCGAAAAAACGTCAAAAAATAACTAAAGTTAACTCACTTTTTAGGTTAAATAAATGCGTTGTTGCCAGCTTGTTTTTAGTGTAAATTTTTCATTATAAATTTGCCATTATATTTATATCAATTATTATCTCAGAAACTGTGTTGTAACTATGAATTCAAATTTTCCAATCTATTAGTTATTGTTTAATGTTGGTTTAGTTTTTTATAACAATGGTAAGAAGAGTTTCTTAATTATAATTATATATGTATGTAAACTTTTCGATATCTCGTATAGTGCAATGTATAAGAGTCTGAAAAACTTTATCTTTGGAATTTAATATCTCTGGAACTATATTGTGCATAAATTTCGTTTTGCCACCAATCGATGCAGAAGTATTTCAATAATAATCTGTCTAAATTTAAAAAAATCCTAAGAAAACCCACATGGTGAAACAACTACCTTAAATGAGAGTTTTTGATTAATTTTGCATTTACATAAAACTTTTAAAAAAGTTAATGAATATAATTTGTCATACGTTTTTTTCTTTTAGCTCTTTGCAAACGTTAATTAACACTTGTTATGAATTTTTAAAAATTAAAAACAGACCATCATTCTCTAACATCAGAACTTTGGCTTGAATCCTCTCGAACAAACTTCTTGGATAAGTGTCTGGATAAATTATTCTATATGTATTAAAATATATACCTATTACGTATATATGTTTATCTTAGATATATCTATAGTAATTTTCCGTTTCTATTTGATTGCTTTTTAAGAATTGTGCTAAACAATGAAAATAAATTCTTGGTGAATCATAGATCTTGTTATGATAGTATTATGTGATTTGACATATATGATTAGATAATTAAAAAATAATTTTCTTAGATAAAAAATGACATATTTTAATTTATTTGCCTACTATTTAAGAAATTAAAATTCTAGATTCTTTGACCCATCTGGACAAAATTTTGCACATATAGTCTTTAGGACACTGTGGAACTTTTAGTACAAAAATCCAAGTGGGGATTTAGTAGGCGAAAGGGCAGTGGTGTGGAGCATTTATTATTATTATTAGTATTGAAATAGTTAGCTTGTGTTAAGGAGAAGTAGACGCTATTGATAAAACTCTTGCTATACTTGATTAATAGAAAATTATTTATTTCGTGTCTGAGGTTGTTTCAATGTCTCCAAATGGATATGGAATTGTTTCGACATGTATCCGGGATTATTATAAAGACGCCCAAGCTTATATTTCGCACCCTTTTCTTTCTATACCAGGGTGAGACATTCTACCCCAATTGCATTTCAGAGAATATATTATTATTATTATTATTTCTTTTTGTTTTTAAAATATTTTCAATGAAATAAGGGAGATTCTTTTCATTTTACTTTTAAGGAAATGAAAAATTTATCGAATACATTTTTTTCATTAAATAATTATATATATACAATGAATTTATTATGAACTAGCTGCAAGGCCCGCCTTCGGCGGCCCTCTTGCTAGCCAGGGCGCACGCCCCCTGGACCCCAACCCACGAATCCCACCCTCACACTACACTCCCCCCGACCCATCCAGCACCCCTACCCCCGCACCATGAACCCGTGCCCAACCCCCGCCCCATACCACAGAACCAAACCTCACCCCCACACTCCACAGAAACCCACCCAGCACCCCAACCCCCGTCCCCCACTTCAACGCTCTAACCTGCGCCCCCACCTCGGACCCCCACCCCACCCGCCACTGGACCCTAAGCCCGACCCCGCATCCACAAACCTTGCACCACCCCCGTGCCCCCCCCCCCCCCCCTCCTCCGCCCATACTCCCTCACTCCCGCCGCCATTCCACTCCGCGCATCCCATGCCCTAACCCACCCCCACTCCACCCCGCACCCAGTTTTTGCATTTCTAGCCTTCTAGTGACCCACAGATTGTGTAAACAAAATTTGGTTGAGTTTGGTCCAAGAGCAAGAATTTTCATTTTTTGACCCCCCATTTTAGGTGGTTAGTTTTTGCATTTCTAGCTCTCTAGAGTCCCACAAATTATGTATACAAAATTTGGTTGAGTTTGCTCCAAAAGGCAAGAATTTTCATTTTTTGACCCCCCTTTTTAAGTGGTTGGTTTTTGCATTTCTAGCTCTCTAGAGACCCACAGATTATGTATATAATTATTTTTAAGTTATGTTTTATTAAAATTTTCCAAGAGATCATAATATTTATTGTCTATTTATAAACATATTATTAATTAAAGATAAATAGATCAAGAGTAAAAGGTAGTTTGTATGTGGGGTTGTAGTTAGCTCTTGCTCATCAAGATCAAACCAACCGCGAAATAAGTGAAAATGTCAACGTTTACTTTGAAGTCGCGGTCGCTATTGAGCAGGGAATCGCGCAAACCATGACCTCCTTTTAACTTGTAGTATTGCGAAAACAGTTGAGCATTGGCAACCAAACCAAATAGTGCCCGAGAAAATGCTACTTCTTGCTTATGTAGGCGTTCCTATGACCATAATCTTTAATATACGTATAGTTTAGATTTTAGCTACTAATATGTTAGGTAAAAGGAATAATTAGTTATTTGTGCAAATTACGCACGCATTTGTATCCATAAATTGCACCACTAGACCAAGGTTTAGCTTTCTACTTTAAAGTGTAAGCTGACAAAAAATCGACAAATCAATAAAATTTGAGGATAGGCTACTGTCTTTTGAAAAAGTTATCACTTTTTCCACTAATTTTTAATAATAGAATTGTTTACAAATTTGTGAATCATTTTTTATTACCACTCATAATAAAGTTTTACTATTTTATCAAAACATGACAGTACATAAATTGGTATTTTATTAGCTATAAAAGTAATCAATATTATTTAAAGGAAAATGATCAATAAATATTTTAAGAGACTTAAATGTATTATGAGAAATACATTTCTGGAACTTGGATGGTAAGATTGAGGATGACGAAGATTTTTTCAGACTAGACTAGCCATGGTGAAAATTGATTAAAATTTTAATGTATTCTCACGTGTCATCCCCAATTTCTGAAGACATCTTGAAATTATGATGACGTGAAGTTTGATACCAAGATATTATTATGTTTAAAGAGAAAGACCGAAACGTCTTGAAAATGTTAATTAATTTTATAATTTCACCAGAAAAGATCAGATAATTTTTTGCGAAATGCTACTTTTTCATTTGGGAATGAAAATAGCTTTTCACGTCGTTCGTTTCGTTACAGAAATGACGCAGTTGGCCTTTTGTATACAGAATGAAAATGTCATCAATTTTTAAAACAGTTAAAAAAAAAATAGACTGCAACAGATCGTTGCTAGACTTATCAAGACATTTGAGATATTAATATGTTTATTCTTTTATTATTAATCAGATAAATACATTAAATAAGTAAATAAATTTTAAAGAATTTATTCCATCTTACTGAAAAATACGATTTAAATGTAATTTTCCTAAAAACTTTATATAACCTTTTTTTTGGTCCTCAAGATACTTAATTAAATATTAAATTTCATCAAAATTGGTTAAGTCATTTTCAAGATATTTAGAAAAAAATAAAAAAGTACTGGAATAAAGTAATAAACTTTGTGGGTCGATATGTACCAAAAACTAATCAGCGCTTCATTTTATTAGAGTAATGATAGGTTTTAAATTTCATTTCAATCGGTTGAACGGTGTGGAAAAAATCGAAAACGTAAAAAAGGATAATACATTCATCCTCACAGACCAAATGAAAAAATCGCACTTTTTGTCGTCTGGACGAGACCGCATATGATTTTTGGCAAAACCGTCTTGTGCAAACATTCAATCTAAATGAGAAATTGAGACCATGGGTTCCGTAGTCTTTACCCGAGGACCCTTTAAAGTCGCGCTTGGAGCGAGACCGATTCCAATACTTCATCTGCTTCGCATTGGATAAAGTCATAATTTAATGTCATTTTTAATTATGAAATTATATTGATAGTTAACAATAATAATTATGTAATGAAACTTTTATTCTAAAAGTATTAATCATCATATACCATTACTACTATAAGTACTAAATGTTTTTATTTTCTTTGACATCATTTATGATAATAAATTACGGAAAAATATTTATTCAATGACAAGTTTGATTGAACTTTCTATTATCATTTTAATTCTAATTTATATTTCATTATAACATTAGATGAGATTCAACCTTAATTTCTTTAATCGCTTACGAAGAGAGCCCTGAAAGATAATCTAATTTTACAGATTTCTTCCTGAATATCTCTTTTTCGATCTCAGAGGTTAAGTTTAATTGTATTTTTTCAAGGTTACAGATTTTCGGTCAACTTTTGGCAGATTATTTTCAAGACGATAATCTTTGTTATTATCAGATTAAGAATGAAGCTCTGAAAAGTCGTATTGAAGAAGAATAAATTAGTTTTTAAATACCCTGACGAATGTTTTTCCTGAAAAACATTAAATTTAGGATTATTAAAAAGCTATATAATTTATTTTAATGTAATTTTGATTAAGATGAAGACCTATATTTTATTTTAAAAACATAAATGAAGCATTTCAATTGTAAATATCTTAGGTATTTTAAACCATTCGATGTAGAATTCATTACAAAATGAGTGGCGTCAAGTAAGATCCCATGACAATATGATATAAATTGGGATTTTTACTGTTACCTACAAACCGGGTTCAACATCATTTAAATTTAAAAGTGTAAACAAGATTACTTTTAAACAATGCCGTAACGAGAAAAATATTCCGGGGTGATATTTCTGGCTTTCTATTTATCTTTTTTAAGATTATGCGTAGTAACGCGTTTTCTCCGACCTTAAAGGAAATTTAGAGGATTAGGGGGCGATCTAACCCTGGTGATCTTCCCACTGGCAATAGTCTTGTCTGAATATGTATAATACAATAGGAGGCAACGGTTTTAGATTAATTATGAAATTATACAAATAGAAATAAAATAGTTTATATATATATATGTAAAAAATTGAATATTGCTAAATTAAATTTAGAGTAACGGTAGTTGCCCCCCCCGAAATCCGCTAGCATGCGTACCTATATAAATCTAAAACCAAGAAAATCTAATATAAAATTATTTATATTTATCGAGTAAGCCTTAAAAGCTAAATCTATTTGAATAAAAAAAATCAGATTTTTTCAAAAAAAAAAAAAAATTGTGTATACTTTTTGGATAGTATAATGCCTCATCCGATCATATTATCTCGTTTACTAAGTACAGAGAGATATTTTTCGCAAAACTAAAATAAAATAATACCTACGTGAGAAATGTGTTTAATCTCTTACCAGTAAATACGTCTTATTTGTCTTCTTTCATTGTTTTTAACAAATATTAAATATGAACATAAAAAAAGCTACTTTTTTATATTTGAGTAATCAATTTCAATTTTGAATAAAAATATTATTTTCTATAAAATTAAGGATCTTTTTAAGAAATTAATTATTCCTCTAATTTGATGAATCTGAAGAGAATCTTTTCAATAGATATCTATTAATGGGACCTTAATTATATAAGAATAAATCCCTAATTTTATAATCTAAATATATAAATCATTAAAAACCTTAATAGAAGATATTATTTAATTAAATGAATTCATAAAAGAACGTTGAGTAATTAAGACTAAACTAAAATTTATCAAGTCCTAAATTATAAATTATTATAATATATACAAAAATTATAATTAAAATTTTTTTTATAATATAAGGAAAATAAAATAACTAATATTAGTTTACTTAATAAATGTGTAAATGAAAATCAAACTCAAATGAATGGATAAATAAATGATATTTTTTAGGAAACAAATCAAAAACATAATACATTTCAAGAATTTAAATAAAAAAAAAAATAGGCATGTGATAAAATAAAATAATGAATTAAAATAGAAATAATAAATGAAACCTTTCTAAACCTTAATAAAATAACAGTACTTGCATTGTGTAACTAGATTATACTTAATACATCCTTCTCAATGAAATTATAATACATAACATGCATTGAAGGGGAATAAAAGTAGTGAAGGAGGCTTCAAGTAAAACCTAAATCTTAAATATTATTTCAACATTCCTACACCCTGCTCACAATTCCACTTCTGGATAAAAAATAATAAAGAAAAGAAACAATTCTTTTTAATTAAAATATGCATAAAAAATTTTCTCAACACAAGCACTGATTTTATTAAAAGCTATATGTATGTGAAAAACAAATTTAACAGTCAATTTTTTAAGGAGATAATAAATAACAGCTTGCAATTTAACATACAATTTGTTTATTTCCATCAGGACTCATTCAGACATCAATAAAACGGGCAAACACCTGTCAACTAAGGGACTGGTACAATGTGGTCTACGTTAAGATGTTTGTCACATCACACCAATAAATATTTTTTTATTTCAATTGATATAATTACACTATATGTTTTTAGGTGACTGGTTGGGTGGATGAGGGTTATAAGGTACAAACACTGAATTTGGTTCAACAATCCAAAGGTAAGTTATTTTTATAAAGGTTTAGATTTTTCAAACATTTGGAAGAACATGCCCAACCCAATTTTAAAAAAAATAACATTTTTATACAATAAGTGTGAAAGTTAATTCTTTTATTGTATAATAAGATTCTATAGTGTGTTGTTCTTAAAAGCTAAGTTAGGGCAAATATACAGGATGATAACATTTGGCCCGCTAAAACATCTATTTAATTAATTTGTAATAATAATTGTTGAATTTACAGACTTTACAACATCTATTATATATTTTACAAAAAAAATCAACAAAATTAAAATTTGTATTAATTAGTTTTTCATAATAATGGACTCGCAAATACTGTGAGTGAATTATTACTCTCTAATTTGGGCCCCAAATCCGACGTTTAAAAGTCCAACAACTTTTATTCTCGAATCCATAAACAACTTAAAAAGATTTAATTATTATATATATATATATATATATATATTTATATATATATATATATATATAACTGATAGTGATGAAAATCGTTCTCTAAGATTATATTAACAGTGGCAGAAAAATGGAATGTACCCAAACACTTGCTGATGCTTCCCTTTCCCATTATTTTTAAATCAATCTCACAATGAAATGATTTGTTTATCTAAGGTCTAATTTACAATACTACGTCGCATTATAACTAGAGTCGAGCTTATTGATTTCATCGTTTTTGTAAATTTAAAGTTTGTCTTTATTTATATATATATATATTATATTTTATGTATTTATATTTATAATATATAATTTTACAGCTGTCACTCGTGAAGATGCCGAGCTCAAGTTCCTTGAAAGAAATGTGTTGGCTCAATGGATTTGCAAAAATTAATTGACTATTTTATAAATAATCTGTACAAACTGAGTTTTAAAAAATATATAGTTAATTGTGTATATATAAATATATATAAATAAAAACAATAGATAAAATAAAGTACAAAATTTAAAAATTCGAAGTTCTTATGACATTTGATATGTCTTGGAAAGGCAAAGCAAAACTTTAAATCAACACAATTCTAATAAGAGGAACATTTATAATACATATCTTAGCTCGTATTTTGTTGATTTATAGAAATTGTGCTACAATACTTTTCGTTTAAATGATGCCAAATATTTCCAGCTAGACTATGAAAATTATTTTACAAATGAAGTTGCTGGCCTAGTGGACATCTTCTAAAAGGATTTTAATTTAAATCATTTTGAGAAGATGTCCATTTAATTTTTTTTTTTTTATTTATTTATTTTTTTATTTTAATTTTTTTAGATATATTATCTTTTGCACATGAAAACGATGGAAACGCTTGTATTATTTTGCAATGGGGCAAATGTGGGGGATGTTTTAGTACTTAGTTTATCTAAGGACTCATAGAGTAGAGGTAGATAGCAACGATGAGACCATAAAGACCCAAGACCTCGGCGAAAATTAGAATAAGAATCATTCCTACAAAAAGACGAGGTTGTTGAGCTGTACCACGTACTCCAGCGTCTCCAACGATACCAATAGTGAAGCCTGCAGCTAAACCACTTAGACCGACAGATAATCCGGCACCCAAATGAGTAAAGCCCTTGAAAGTTATAAGAATAAAAAAATTGATTATAAAGAATAAAAAAAAAAATTATAATTTTCATAATATGTTGAACGAGTCAATAAAAGTGTGTGTAAAAGTGTGTCTTCTGGTGGAATTATATATTAACGATCGTTATAAATAAATTTAAAATTTATAATTCCAGCAGAAGACACACTCTTTTATTGTCTCTTTCAATTTATAAAAATTCTGCTAATCTCGGCAAAAAGAAACTTTCAACTTATATAACAAATGTTAAAATTTCAAACTAATTCGATAAAATTAAAAAAAAAAATATTTAAGTAAATTTAGTATTTAAATGGAATATTCAATTAGTATTTTACTAGAGTAAACTATAATTTATGAGAATTCAAATAATTTTAGTGAGTTAAAAAAGTAGTAAAAAACTTTGTGAACATAATGTAGGTATTATCTAACCTGCTTTATTTATCATGAAATAAATAATCTATCTGATTTATAAAGGCTATATAAAACATTGATAATATCTAACCAAGCTGTGCTAAGAATTCCTATAGATATTGTTGCAAGCGCGGACCCATGTGGGCATGCCCACAGGCCCTGAGGTCCATAGGCTGATGTTATATCCAATGCCTTAATAAAAAAAAAAACAATGAACTGTGCGTTTTCGGGTGGCCGTGCCCACAAACTTTTTTGAGGGTTGGATCCGCGCCTGTATTGTTGGCTTATTTTTTAATAATCTTAATATAAATAAACACATTTATCTTCAAGCAAGATCGAAATATCTTATAATTATTGTTTGTCATCAACTACTTTATTCTATTATTCTTAATGAAGGTTAAAAAATAACCATAATCAACATAAGTCTTTCCAGCGTTAAATAATCTTCAGTCTTTCAAGACCAGCATCCACAAGTAACTTCAGTTTCTAGTCAATCCCTTAAATTTATATCTATTCTGCTTCTTCTTTTCTGAATGCAAGGCTCAATATAATTAAAAAAGGCATAAAACTGCCATTTTAAAAAAATGCCAAATGTGAAGGAGAATAAACACTTTTTTCTAGTTATATAATCGATGTAATAAAATAATGAACCTGTATTATAATTTCTTAAATTATAAAAATATATTTATGGACATTTTTAAATTTTAAAAAATAATATAATTTTATTAAGATATTTTTTTTTTTATTATATATATAATAGCCCAGATTAATTTGCAGCAAAGCTAACGTAATGCTGCCGACAGGAAGTGGCTATATTTGCGGTATATTTGGGGCAAATTTGAAATATAATTGTAATTTGAAATGAAAGACTCCAATTGATTTTAAATTAAGAAACATTAAATATATTGATAATTATTCCCTCCAGCCCCTCAAAATTAAATATTCAATTCGCTTTTCTTTGGGCACAGAAGAAGAAATTAATCACATCTTATTTGATTTATATTTTATATATTATTTCTTTATTTTTTAAAAATTTGCCACTTTTTTATAATTTTTTAAAAATCTAAATTTTGTTATTCTTATTTTTTGATTTTTACAAAATTGAACGACTTAAAAAACACGCATGCCCGAGTTTCTCATGGCAATACTGGAGCAGCAGCCTGTCATACGAACAACACCTGATCTCTTTTAAATATTTGGAGCCTTATATCGATTATCGATCCCAAATTAAAAAAAAATGATATAATATAATTCTCCTCCTCACACGATCCCACTTATTTAAATAAATCTATTTCCACACAAAAAATATCACAATGCTGTAGATTAAAGAAAAAAAATACTTCCAGATTCATATCTAGAGCCTCATTTCTGTAGCTGTGTCAGGATGAAAATGAGGCGAAAATTTTAAGAGACTATGTATTTTCGGGAGTTTACAGGTATACATTTGGAGTGTGGTTTTTTAAGAGGAATAAAATTTTTGCACAAAGACGCTGCCCGCCAGGGCACCAGACCGGGAGGCCGAGCTTCGAGGGCGTGCCGAAGGCACGAACGAAAAGCTCATTATTATATAATTAGAAAAAAAGTTTATGTTCCCATATATTTATAGTACAAGTTGACATTTTTAGAAATTGTGGTCCCATGTTTCACCTTTTAATTTACCTAGTTTAATTTATCATTCTTGGCATAATATTTTTGGATGATATTTCAAAGAATTGAAAATTCTATTTTCTCATTAGGTATTAAATATTAAGACCCATTGTGACTACGTGATTAGAATCATGGTAGAGTGGCTAAGATGGAATTCTGAGGCCATGAAAGAGAGAGAGAGAGAGAGAAAAAATAATTTATATTGTCTATTATTATTTCCTATATCAATATTAGAAGAATACTGATTTTTAATTTTTTTTTTTTTTGTTTAAAATCAAAAATCGATATACTTCTAATGTTGATTGTTAATACAAAATCCAAATAGAGAATAATTTTTTTACACTTGACAATAAATATGTCAGAAAAATATTATCTTACACTGAAGATGCTTATTTGATTCGGTATTAATCATAAATTAATAATAAGTGATTAAAGAATTGATAACAAAAATTGTCTGGTTATAACATATTTAGATCCTTGATAAATTAGTGATGTCTTGAAGGGAGATTATTGAAAATTAATTCGAACATTTGTTTTCATCTAGTTTTTTTATTTTTAAATGAAACCTTAATTTCAAAAAACAGTGCAAGGTTTCTTCTGACTGATACTTCATTAGGCACTTGGATCTAAATATTTTTAAAGTTTTTGCTCAATTTATATAATTACTTTCTTAATCAAACCTTCAATTTAAAAAATTTATATTAATTTTAAATAGAATATATAAAGAATTATTTAAAGTGAATAAGAACTTTAAAATTTTACTTAAGTAATGTGCGACGAAATTTGCGCTATTTAAAAATAGTTTCATTTAAAAAAGACATGTCTAAATTTCGATTGTTCAATATATATAATTATATTCCTCTGCAAACCTTCAGGTTTAAAAATTGAAAAAGTACTTTATAAAAGGTAAAATAATTTTTATTAAAATCACAGATAATTAATTATAACTTTTTAATACAACAAATAGTACAATATAGCTACTATGTTTGATCGGTTTATTTTGCGATCGTTCTTCAGATATGAGCATCAAATACAATTTTAAGTTGACTTAAAATCGCATTGGGTGCTCATACTTTAGAAATGTCGTAAAATAAGCCGATCAAGACGTCATAGTTAATTGTATTTGTGTTGAATAAATAGTTTTAATTAATTTTGTGTGATTTTAATATTAATTTTACCTTTAATAATTTCTAGCAAGATCTAAAATTTAAATTGGCCTTGGACTCTTTTTGTATTTATTTAAATTAAAATATTTTATAAAGATTTAATTAATTAAATTTTAATTCTAAGTGGCTTTCGAGTCAAGAGCAAAAAATTTTCAATACCCACGCGATATTGAACCCATGAAAAATAATATTTATATATTTAAAAAAAGACTGATGATGAGGGCCAAGCATTCGAAAATATAGTCTCAAACAAATAAATAATAAATATACATTTGATATATGTTTATTTGCATCAAGCAGAGGACAACCTCTATTTCTCTTTATGAATCAACAACTCAGTGCTAATCTCGGAAAAATAAAAACTTTTCAATTAAAATATTTTAATTTTGTTAAGGGTGAATGGTGTAGGTTCTTGATGAAACATTTTAAATAAAGTAAAGAAAATTTTAAATACTAGGTTATACTATTCACATAAATAAATAAACTGCAACGGATCGTTGCTAAACTTTATCCAAATTCATTTGAAATATTAATATGTTCTAGAGTAAAGTACTTTAAAATATAATTTTACTAAAAACTTTATTTAACCTTTTTTGTGGTTCCCAAGGTACTTAATTAGGATATTAAATTTCATCAAAATTGGTTAAGTCATTTTCAAGATATTTAGAAAAAACTAAAAAAGTACTGAAATAAAGTACTAATGTTTGTGGACCGATATGTACCAAAAACTAATCAGCGCTTCATTTTGTTAAAATACTGGTAGGTTTTCAATTTCAATTCATTCGGTGCAACGGTGTGGAAAAATTCGTGGACGAAAAAAACGATAACACACATACATACATCCATCCATCCCCACGCACTTCCAAAAAAAATGGCACTTTTTGGCCTCTCGGCGAGATCCCAGGTAATTTTTGGCAAAACCGTCACGTGCTAAAATTCAATCTCATTGAATACTTCAATTTGTGACCTTAATTGAGTCCATGGGTTCCGTAGTCTTTACCTGAGGACCCTTTGAAGTCGCGCTTGCCGCGAGAGCGATTCCAATACTTTCTCCCATGCTTCGCATTGGATAAAGTAAAAAGAAAATATGCTTGTTTAGCACGGCTCCATATATATTTCGCCCATCTTCAGAGTTTCCTCCTTCCTGAAGATGGGCTTATACCCCGAAATATATTACAGTCGTGCTAAAGAAGAATCTGATCTTTTATTTATGTGAAACTTACCTAGTATTTTATATTTTAAAAAGTTTCTAAACTTTACTTTAAAATATTTTAGTTATAGGACGCCTCCGCGAGTTGTTTCCACAATCTTTTAAAAAATTTCATCTATTTTTTCATAAAATAAAAATTATTAAACCCTCAAATGTTCGAATTAATAAACTCAATCACAAAAATAAAAGCTTTAACTGCTCTAAGAATTTTATAGCCTGATGAAGTGTCAATTTGAAACGAAACGTAGAGCTTTTTAAGTCCTAATTCTGACTTCCTTTAATTTATTTCTTACTATTAATATTTATCCTCATATTTCTTTATATCTATTTAATAATCTCATATTTTTTATTTTAGCGGCCAAACTGTGATTTTATCAGTTCGGGCCAACTCACTTGAAAAGTGTGTATTCCGGGATTTCAGTAATTTGTCCAGCTATAAGGACGGCCACGACCAGGCCGTAGATAGCGATAATACCAGCCATGACAACTGGAATAATGGACTTCATGATCAATTCTGGCCTCATGACGGACATGGCTGCGATTCCGGTGCCGGATTTGGCCGTGCCGTATGCCGCACCCAGCGCTGTAAGAAAAACCAAAATCACCACGCGCCCAGTCAGCCGATTAGTAGAGTGGTCACGAGGATGACATACATCTATGGATGGAGAGGGGGCAGGAAAAATCTACCTGCTTTCCATTCCCAATGCTAAACAACTAACAACTAATTCATTTTGGAATATTATCATACGGGGCAACAAAATAGAAATATAGCAAAAAAAAAAAAATGTTTTCAAAATGAATCCATTTGGGACAGTTTTGGGTGGTGCCTTTAAAAAATCAGGTCAATCACATGACTTCATGAATTCAATCCATGATTATCTATCTTCCTTTATATATAATTAAAAAAAAAAATAATAATAAATGGTTTTTATTTAAAGGGAAATGAAATTATTAATATTGCAATGAATATAAAATTATTGATTAATGTGATTTTATAATTATAAACTTTTATTAAAGATGAAATATGTGCTTTTTTTATTAATAAATCATTAACTAATTCAATTTAATAGAAGAAAAGCATAAAAAAATCAATAAGAATCTAAGAAAAAACTCTTTTCGAGGGGTGTGAGAGGGATCGTTATGTTCAATCAATATAGGGTGAAAATATTTTTACGTACCGCTAAAAATAATTGCGGATGCAGCGCCCATCGTTCCAAAGAACGGCCCGTAAACGGGGGAAGCTGCTGTAGGTATTTTATCACTCATTTTGGTATATTAGGGAGTATTTACAGGTTCTTTGAAAAGAATAGATGAAGAATCTTGACACACTGACGTTCAACTACTAGATGGAGTTCTGGCAAATATGGCTTACACAGTGAATCGGTCATGTGATGAGAACCAACTTTCAGCTGCGATTTACAAGAAAAACCAACGCTGATTGGTTAAACAATTACGAATCAAGAAGCAGCAGCCAATCACAAGCGGTTTTAGAAAGCTTTGAAATGACGTAATGATCTCGTGGACTCTCCAACTAAACTAGTCAAATATATTTTAATCAACATTTTTTTTAAATCACTATAAAAACAATATTAATAAATAAATAAATTTAAATGATTATTTTTTTAATATATATTATGAGTTTCAATTACATCTTAATAATAATTTTATATTTTACTATCAAGTTAAATGGTAGCGCAAATTTCGATTTTCTCATAATTGACAGAACTTTGGAGCTGCATACATCTTATCCACGTGTTTTTTAGTTTTGGAATTCATATTCCCATTTAACTTTATGTTATTTAATTTATATTAATAAAAATGAAATATTCATTTAAGGTAAATGTTTTTCTGAAATATTTGATATGATTAATAATGTGTTTTTTATATTAAAATATATTTTGTTTTAGTTTTCCAATCTACTTGGAACAGTTTATAGAAAAGGAAATTTGATTTTCTCAAAAGATGGATTTTCTGTGATAAGTCCAGTTGGAAATCGAATTACAATATATGATTTAAAAAAGTAAGTATACTTAGTAAATTTTTTCTTATAGGTTATTTTATTAACAGACTTCTAAAAAGGTTATTTTCTTAAAAAGAAAAAAGGTTGTTCTGTACTTGATGCAAATAAATATATACAATCTGAAAGTCATAAAATAAATAAATATGTATATTCCTATTTATTTACATAAAGTAGAAGACACACTCATTCATTGTATGTTTATTTGTATCAGAGGACAGCCTCATTGATTTTTTCTTAAAAATTTCAATATTGCTTAAAGCTTTGGTGGTTGAATGGTTTATTAAAACTTTTTTAAATAAACCACACGCACTGTATAATTTATTTATTAAAACACTAACAATTATATATAGAGGTTTTGATCAGAGATGAACTGATTGAAACTTCTTGTATTTGTTAAAGTAAAGAAAATTTTTGAAAAATGTTTTTTTGGAACTTTTTCAAAATTTTTTTTAAATATAAAATAAATAAAGCACGACTCTTAACAAGCATCTGATCTTTTATTTATGTGAAACCTACCTAGTATTTTATATTTAAAATTTTTTTTGAAAAAGTTCCAAAAAAACATTTTTCAAAAAATTTTCTTTACTTTATTTAATATATTTCACCAAAAACCTACACCATTCTCCCTTAACCTAAAAGTCTTGTATATGTGTAGATTTGTTAATGTTTTAATAAATATATTAAACAGGATATAATGTGGTTTATTTCAAAAAGTCATAATATAGTACCTATAGGTATAAATATTTGACATTGTCACTTATAAATAATTTTTTTATGTTTATTATATATTAATTACCTTGTTTATATTTTTTTCTAGTAACAAAGCCTCCACCTTGCCAGTTGAAAGTTCGTATAATTATTCATGTCTTGGTTTATCTCCAAATGGAAATATTCTTTTAGCGATTAACGAAAGTAAGTCATATTTATATATTAAACCATTTTTACCTAGTTGATATGTGGTGTCTATCTCTAGATTCATTTTAATATTTATTCAAACTACTATTTATTTTTATTATAACTTCTAAAATTACATTATTAATAATTTTTTCATTAAATGACTCACTTCTAATTATTTTGATTATTACTCTGTACGCCCGGAAGGCAGGCGGTTGAAGACAAAAATTCAATTTTTCTCAAGATAATCAAATTACAAAATAAATTTTTAATAGTTTATTATTTATTAATACGCCGGCTCAGTACTTAGAGGGTACCGAGTCTTGGAAAAAGTATTCACTTTGTCTTTCAATTTGCTTTTTAAGATAGTTGTTTCGTGACAATACTAGTAAAAAGTTAATGCAGAATATATAGAACAGACAGTAAGGATTCATAATTCATAAGCCCAAAACTTTTTACTGTTTATGTACTACTACTAGCCAATCCCGTGCTCGTTTGACAAATTTGGCAGCATTGTCCGAGTTGAATATTTTTATGACATGAGAAATGACAGATAAAATACATTATAAAGGTCGATTTATAAAACAAAAAGTTCTTAATAAGCGATTGAAAGCTGTTGCGACAATGGCTGAAGCGAAAAAGCATCAAAAAAGTATTAAAGTTAAGCCACTTTTTAGGTTAAATACATGCGTTGTTGCCAGCTTGTTTCTAGATTAAATTTTTCATTATTTATTCATTATTATCTCAGAAACTGTGTTGCATGCGCGGATCCAGGGGGGGGGCGATGGGGCGACCCCCCCAAGCATTGGAGATCAACATTTTTTATATGTTTATTTAATTTTTTTTTTATAACATTAAATTTTAAAATTGAAGAAAATAAAGTTCTATGTGGGGGGAAGGGGGGCGTCTCTGCCCCCCCTCCAAATCAGAGGTCTGGATCCGCGCCTGCTGTGTTGTAACTATAAATTAAAATTTTCTTATAAAATGTGTTATTGTTTAATGTTGGTTTATTTTTTTATAACAATGGTAAGAAGGGTTTCTTAATTATAATTAAAAATGTATGTAAACTTTCCGATATCCCGTATAGTGCAATGTATAAGAGTCTTAAAAACTCTATCTTTGGAATTTAATATCTCCGGAACTGTATTGTTCATAAATTTCGTCTTGCCACCAATCGATGGAGAAGTATTTAAATAATAATCTATCTAAATTTGAAAAAAAAAATCCTAAGAAAACCCATATGGTGAAACAACTTCCTTAAAATTATCGAAAGCCCTTTAATAGTAATTGATTTATAAGGATTTTCATTTCAAATTCCAAATGTCTAATATAGAATAGGTAAGCAATAATTCCATATTAATCGAAACTTTTCGTATTTTCAGAAGGTGACGCTGAACTTATAAACATGATCAGTAAAACTGTCATTCATAGAAACCATTATAACCGACCAATTCATTATATTAAATTTAGTCCTGATGGAAAATATTTTGCTATTTGCAAAGAAAATTGTGGTGAAGTAACTTTTATTTATGCTTGAAAAATGTTTAATTTAATTAAAAAATATATATATCTATATTTTTAGTAATGGTTTATCACTCTCCTGATTCTACTATTGGGCCCAGGAATGGATTTTGTCTATTAAAAGTTTTTCATGGATCATATGATGAAACTACTTGTATTGAGTGGACTTCTGATTCTAGGTAATTACATTAATGTTTACTTTTATTTATTTATATAATATATATAGGCGGCGAGCCTGTCCGAAGATCACTCAAATGTTTCAGAACATCTTGACACAATGTGAAATCCCTAAGTCCTGGAAAGAGAGCTTAATAATTCCTATATTTAAGAAAGGTAGTAAAGCAGACCTTAATAACTATCGTGGAATAACTTTACTAAATACTATTCTAAAGCTCTTTACTAAAATTATCTTAAACAAACTACTGGACTACATTAAACCGAGAGAGGAACATCAGGGTTTTAGAAAGAACCGCTCAACAACTGACGCTATATTTATTATAAGACAAATAGTTGAAAAATCAATCGAATTCAACAACCCGGCATACTTATGTTTCATAGATCTTAAAAAAGCTTTTGATCGGGTAAGATTAGAAGATATAATAGGTTGTCTCAGAGAAAGAGAGGTTCCAGAAAGATTAATTAGGATAATAAAAGATCTAAACACAAATACAAGAGCAAAAATAAAATCGAATAACCAGATATCGGGATCTATTTCAATAACAAGTGGAGTGAGGCAGGGCGATTCGTTAAGTCCTTTGCTCTTCAATCTCATTAAGGATAAAATTTTAGCATATTTGACGACCCATCTTGGATACAAAATGGGAGAAAACTCCATACAGGCTGTGTGCTATGCTGATGACGTGGTTTTGGTGTCGGACAGCGAGCAAAATCTGCAAACTCTCTTGTCTCAATTCGATCAAATTGCAGAAAGATTAAATATGGAAATATCCATTGGAAAAGCAAAATGTCTTGTGATAGCGAAAGAACACCTTAACTGTGAAATTAAACTTAAAAATACAACATTAGATCAAGTTGAAAAATTTAACTATTTGGGAGCCGAGATTTCGGCGCACAGAGATCTCAGCCAAGAGGTTAAAACCCAAGTAACAAAAGGAGCTAGGATAGCTGATTGTCTATATGGTTTGGTCCGGAAAAACAAATATATGTCAGCAAAAAGCAAAGTACGAACTTATAAGACCTGCGTACGTCCAGTGTTGACATATGCAGCAGAAACCAGAGCATCAACAATTACCACCCAACAACTACTCCGAACAACAGAGATGAGAATAATAAGGGCTATACATGGGAAAACATTAAGGGATAGAATCCGCAGCAATGATCTAAAGGAACTAAGCGAAATCCAGGATATAGTGGAATGGATCGATGTGAGAAAGAGAGGATGGGGGGAACATGTGGAACGAATGACAGAACGCCTTGCAAAAATCGTGAAGGAAAATCGCCCACGTGGCACACGGAGCAGAGGGCGGCCGAAAAAAGATGGAAGGATGTCGCAGTAAGAAACTGTCTTTATTCTTTTTTTCTTATTGGAAGAACAGGCCTATAGAGAAGATGAAGAAGAAGAAGATATATATATATATATATATATATATATAAAAATAGATTTATTATCTTTCAAAAACATTTTTTATTAAATAAAATTAGAGAGGATTAAATAAAAATGACATATTGATGAAATTAATGGCTTCCACTGATGAAGTAGTGCTCATATTCCTTCGAAATACTTGAAATTAACCATTAAAAATTTGTCATTTGTACTGATATACAGTTCAATTAACGGATAAGAGCCTCGTTTTTTAAAAGCATCCCCCAGATAAGCGAAAGGTCTCGGGTTCGAGCCACGGTTGATTCTTTTGTCTATAATAAAATTTTCTCTTCTTCATCATCATCATTATTGAGTACGCAGTCCTAAGACTGGTTTGACACAACCACCCGTCTCCATTCGGCTCTGTCCCATACCAGCTCTTTGGCCTCTAAATGTCTTGCATCCCATATCCTTAATTATTTGGTGAAATATTCTAATCTGGGCTTCCCCTTTTCTTTCCTACCTCCCCCTCCAAGATATCCCTAAGCAATCCCTCGTGTTTTCAGTGTGTGACCCATTATCTGGCCTCTTCTCTTCCTCAGAGTCCAATTTAATTTAATTCATAATTAACTTTTAAGGAGTTCGGTGTTAGTTCTAGGTGAAACATTTTATTATAATAATAAAACTTGAGTAAGATACGAGGTAGGTTTCACAAAAAAGAAATAAAACAAAATTGAGTTTTGAATTCGATATATTTCGGTTTTTCTTAGACTCCTGATGATGGGCTAACGCCCGAAATATATCGAATTCAAAACTCAATTTTGTTTTATTTCTTTTTTGTGAAACCTACCTCGTATCTTACTCAAGTTTTATTATTATAATTCATAATTGTCTTTAGACGAGGCCTCGATGTACTTCCGTCTCAGAGGAAAGAAAAAAATAATTTTCGAACTTTGGGGTTTTTGAATATATTTTTTATAATTTTTAATATTTTTTCTAACTTTCAATATGATTTTTTATCTCATAAATTCATAATTTACTGCGTTTTTTAGTAAATAATTTAATTTTTTCACCCTTAAGGTAGTTGTTTCGCGACAATACTAGCAAAAAGTTAATGCTAGACTAGATAGAGTAGTTAGATAGTTTTTAGTGTAAATTTTTTTTATACGTTTTTCATTATTGATTTCTTATTATCTCAGAAACTGTTGTAACTATGAATCAAAATTGTCTTAAAATATGTATTGATTATTGTTTAATGTTTTGTTTAGTTTTTTATAAAAATGATAAGAAGGGTTTCTTAATTATAATTAAATATGTATGTAAATTTTTCGATATCCCGTATAGTGCAATGTTAAAGAGCCTGAAAAACTCGATTTTTGAAATTTAATATCTCCGGAACTGAATTGTTCATAAATTTCGTTTTGCCACCAATCGATGCAGAAGTATTTAAATAATAATCTGTCTAAATTTCAAAAAAATCCTAAGAAACCGCATTTGTCGGAACAACTACCTTAACAAATGGGATAAGGTGTTAGACTCGTCTTAACAAAAAAAAAACTCTTTGACACAGCCTTGATATATTATTATATATAATTTTATTTTTTCAATTCATTAAAACATTGTTTTTTGTTGTTTTTTTTGTAGAGTTATAGCTGTTGGAGCTAAAGATATGTGCACAAAAATCTTTCCTATGGATAAATTTAAACATTTTCGATATTGCTCTCTTGCAAGTCATAATGATGTGATGGTTGAATGTTTTTTTGTAGAACATTCTTTAGATCTTATTACTCTTAGTGCTAATTGCACGCTTTGCATCTGGTCTTGTAATATCGATTTAGATATGTTGGAACCTAAAAAACGTGCACCAAAGAAAAAAATGAGGAAAATGTCCGAAAAAGAGAAGGACGATGATGAAGATGATGATATTCCAATAAATAATGTAGAAAATCAATTCGAAAATGTCAACTTTACAGGTAATTAACTATTGAATTTTAATTTTTTTTTTTTAATATTTCTACCATGATGTTATTTTTTTAAGATACTTATTTATATTGCTATCTAATAATACTTATTTAATATATTCAACAATTAATTTAAATAAATATATATTCGAAATTCTTAAAAAATTATATTTAAAATATATTCTCGGTTCGGAACAAGACTATGATATCTGATGGTGGAGGGGGTTTATCAACTTAAGGTAGTTGTTTCGCGACAATATTAGCAAAAAGTTAATGCTAGATTATATAGAACAGACAATAAGGATTCATAATTCATAAGCCCAAAACTTTTTGCTGTTTATGTGCCGATTCTAGCCAATCCCGTGCTCGTTTGACAAATCTGGCAACATTGTAAGAGCTTGAATATATTTCATCATAGAAATTTCAGATAAAGTACATTATAAAGGGAGATTTATAAAACAAAAAGTTCTTAATAAGCGATTGAAAGCTGTTGCGACAATAGCTGAAGCGAAAAAACGTAAAAAAAGTACTAAACCCACTTTTTAGGTTAAATAAATGCTTTGTTGCCAGATTGTTTTTAGTGTAAATTTTTTTATACATTTTTAATTATTTATTCATTATAAGATTGGAGTAATTTTTGGAGACGGGCTGATAAGTTAATTAAGTGGATATCGATGAGGCAGTCCAAAAAAAGAAGATAATTTACACTATCTTTTTATTCATAAAACCGACGTTTCGGAGGCCATTCCCTCCTTCTTCAGGGTTTTGAAAAGTCAGTGAAGGAAATCCAATGCGACATTCCCCTCTGTCTCCTCTTTCAGTGGCAGTAACAATAATATATATTGTATATCATTCTCAGCAGAATTATAATGTAGTAATTTTTTTGACTGCCTCATCGATATCCACTTTATTCATTATTATCTCAGAAACTGTGTTGTAACTATGAATCAAAATTGTCTTAAAATATGTATTGGTTATTGTTTAATGTTGCTTTAGTTTTTTTTTTTTTTTTTTTTTTTTATGATAATGATGAGAGAAGGAGTTACACCAAAAAAGGTGCAACCCCTAAAGGCCTGGGTTGGCCCCTCCATCGTGAAAAAGAAGAAGAAAGAATTTTATGGGTTGGGCGGGGGTCGAAGGTATCTGTGGATACGGGTCTTAAATAGCTGAAGGTTATAGGTCGCGGGAAAGATGGTGGCAGGGAGCGAGTTCCAGTCTCTGGAGGTCAAAGGGATAAAAGAGTTGGCGAAAGCGCTTGTTCGAAATTTATCCAATTTGACAGCGAAGGGGTGCTGAGCGTTAGAAAACCGCGTGCTTCGCGCAAAGAGGGCATTAGGGGGGATAATTGATTTCAGCTCGACTGAACAGACACCGTGATAGTATCTGTAGTACAGGGAAAGGGCAGAAACGGTTCTTCGGTGAGCCAGGGAGTCGAGTGAGTTGGTTAGAGCCGGTTCTCCTATTAGTTTAATTGCTCGCTTCTGAATTGCATCCAGTGTGGCAAGAGAATGCTTGGAGGCACCCCTCCACAGATGAGAGCCATATTCGAGACAGGGACGAATTTGAGCCTTATACAGCATAAGGAGTTGACTGGGAGTATAACAGCGTCTAGACCTAAATAGGAGACCAAGCTTGCGCGCTGCAGCTTTAGCAGTGGTTGAGATATGGTCATTCCTTAAAAGGTCAGACCCTAGAGTTACGCCTAGCATTGAAATTTTATCCCTGAATTCTAGTGAGTTTGAGTCGAATGATATATTTGGGAGGTTTCTGTCGACGCGCCTAGAAATAAGGCAACACTGAGTTTTCCCTGCATTGAAGTTAACTAAGTTTTGGGATCCCCAGTTTTTAAGTTTGCATAAGTCTAAATTAATTGAAGAGGCAATGTCTGCACGGTTTTTATGCGAAGCAGGGGCGTTATGTAGGGTGCTTTTTATAACAATGGTAAGAAGAGTTTCTTAATTATAATTAAATGTGCATGTAAACTTTCCGATATCCCGTATAGTGCAATGTATAAGAGTCTGAAAACTCTATCTTTGGAATTTAATATCTCCGGAACTGTATTGTTCATAAATTTCGTTTTGCCACCAATCGATGCAGAAGTATTTAAATAATAATCTTTCTAAATTTTAAAAAAAATCCTAAGAAAACTCATTTGGCGGAACAACTACCATAAACGAAAAAAGCTATTGACAACATTTTATTGAATTATTAAAGTTGTTATCGGGAAATAAGGACTACTTATATTTTTATGCAGATAATTTATATTTTATTGCCAACGTTTTATTAACTTTGTTGTCTTCTTCAGAGCTCAAATAGTTATCTTCGCTGAATATTACTCATTTTTATAATTATTCTTTCTTCTTGACAAATATGCAGGGAAGATAACTATTTAACCCTAAAGAAGTCAACAAAGTTGATGAAACGTTGGCAATAAAATATAAATTATCTGCATAAAAAATATAGTCCTTATTTCCCGATAACAACAATAATTTTTTCGATGGATATAACTAATCAAAATAATTTTATTAAATATCTTTAAAGTCTATGTACTACAAGGACTCTGGGGTTATGCTTAATATAAATGTATTTAAACTAGATAGATTTGCAAAACTTGAATTTACTCTCCTGTATAATAGTAATTTTTCGAGTTACCATAGTCTTGTTCCAAACCCGCGATATGGTCTTACAGTATGTTGATATTAAGAATCTCCTAATATGATATCTTAATGATGAAGATTAAATTTTTGAGTAAAAAATTGTTACGCATGATAGAAATGTCACCTCAGAACTAAACCAATAACCCTCAGGTTCAATTTCCGAGGGGGTGAAATCAATTCTTCTGACATATAATAAAAACATCCCTCTCATCTAAGATAAAGTATTTAACATTTTCTTGTGTTTTCTATAGAAAATCTGTTTTACACTCAACCCCTAACTAAGAACCCCTCGCGAAGAAGGTGTTCTCTTTAACTTGAATCATTATATTTATAAGTTTGCTTCGACATATTGCTCATTAAGTTGGTGTGAACCCAGGAGAGACTATATGAATAATTTCTAAAATTAATTTTTTTTTTTCAATTTTCATTTATATAAACCTTGCAAAAACAGAAGATACAGATATTACAGAGGAGGATCAGTCAGAAAAAATGGTATATAACCGTCAAATCCGACAGTTTTTATCAAGTGATATTACTAAAGGACAATCTAGTAATATTAAATTAACTTGTGCGGACTATCACCAATCTTCAAAATTGCTTGTGACTGGATATAATAATGGAACATTTTTATTACATGAATATCCAGATATTAATCTGATTCATTCTTTAAGGTAAATATAAATAATCTATTATAATTATTATATGATATATTATGTATTAACGGACACTCGATGGACATTTGTGAATATTTACAATTTATAAATACAAATCTTTTTAAAAAACAATCTTCAAATGTTTTGGGAGAATTTTTCGCTTTATCAATGAAATTTAAATAAATTTGAAAAAAGAAAAAAGTTATTTTATGAAATGAGCAGTTTATTTTGAAAGAGGCGTAAGTTCATTTATAGGTGGGATGGGTGCGAGGTAGATAAAAATCGTGTTCCACTGAAATGTGAAGTGTTTATTAATATATAACAGTTATTTACAATAAGTTTTATATTAATTACCTGAAATGTGAAACTCGAAATTTCAGGTCCTTTACTTAGTTTTAACAATGATATTAATCTATAAGTGATTTTATATGATATAAATAATAATTAAATTGTATATTAACAATTGTATTTAACTTGAGCGTTTTAAACTGTCTCTTTATCGCTTGACGTGTCACTCTATTATGGCGATCGCTTGTTCTGTCTTCCCCTTCCACTCGTCTTCATGGGTGGGTGTTTGAACTTACATCTCCCCCCCCCCCGCGGAGGAATTTTGGGAGAAGGTTATCAGTTTATTGACATGGAAAAGAGTGTGATTTCTTCCTTTTTTTATGTAATTTATTTTGTATATAGAATTTGAAACTCTTTGTAATATTTTAAATGGGCCTTTTCTTATCTTGTCTAATTTTTTTCTATTTAATTTGCTCCCTGTATCTACATACACTAAGTCGTTTTTCTTGAATTCATATTTTTTACTTTATCCAATGCGAAGGAATAACCATTCTATATTGGATTTTTGACGTTTCGGTTTTTATTGGTAACCATTGCTGAAGACATGGAGGAATCGACTTAATATCAAAAATAGCGATTGATTCTCAACTAGTACTTGAGGAATAACCACTCAAGCTTGAGTTATTTGCCATAAAAGAATTTAGTCTTTTTGATTTTAAGTCGATTCTTCCACGTTTTCAGTAGAGGTTGCCATTAATAGTCAAAACATCAAAAATGGATTGCAATAAGGTTATTCCTTTAGTATTAGATGAGAATCGATCGTTATTTTTGATTTTAAGTCGATTTCTCCATGTCTTTAGCAATGGTTACCAATAATAATCGAAACGTCAAAAACCTAATGTAGAATTGTTATTCCTCAGGAGCACACACAGTAGAGTAGTTAGTGACTAAACGATTATTGACTTAATCAATATGACCGTTAGTCAAAAGCAACTTTTACATTTAAGTAAGGACACGGAAGGATTAAGAGAGCCACCTCCTCGCGGTGACACATGGTAACGCACCCTTCAGGGCGGCTAAGTAGCTCTCACCGCGGATTTTTCATTAAACAAATGAGGATAATGATGATCCAATAATATACTATTGAAGCATCATTATCATCATTATCATCACCTGTCGCAAACAGGTTAGAAACAATAATATGGTCAGGTAATGAGCTCCTGCTCGCAGACCACCATAGTCATGCATGTAGTATAGTGTGTGTGTGTGTTATTCCTCAGGCATTAGATGAGAATCGATGGCTATTTTTGATTTTAAGTCAATTCCTCCATGTCTTCAGCAATGGTTACAATAATAACCGAAATGTCAAAAATCCAATGTAGAATGGTTATTCCTCGACTATTAAATGAGAATTATTTTGGAATTAAAGTCAACATGAACTACAAATTGCAAGTGATATCTGATTAATAATAAAGGAACAAACATATTAATATTTCAAATGAATTTGGATAAAGTTTAGCAACGATCCGTTGCAGTATATTTTTATTTTTATCTAGTCTTGCTTTATTTTGTATAAAATTTTTATTTGAGTTCTCTAATGCTTTTTTTCTGTCTTCTTCAAGATTGCTTACTGATATAAATTCCTCTGGTACTATACTTGTATCCTTGCCGTACAATAAGTACATTGGTGAGAATCCTATGACACTATGTGTTGTTTTGTTATATTCTTCTATGCTGCTTTGTTATATTCTTCTATGTTGTTTTGTTATATTCTTCTATGTTGTTTTGTTATATTCTTCTATGCTTTCTTTTGCTAGTTTAGGCCAGGATCTTTTTTTATCTGTATTTGCTTTGCATCTGATCCTGTTTGAGATCGACTGGTTTACCCTCTCAATTAGACCATTCGATTCAGGGCAATCAGTACATGTAAATATTTGTTCTAAATTTTTCTCTTTTAAATATTTTTTTAATTCTGTGGAGTTTATGCCTGCTTACTGATCTCCAAGTATTATTTTGATGTTATTGTTTTTGTGATGGGATCAATTAGTTTTATAAATTCTCTTGCTGTTTGTCCTATGGATGTTGTGAAGAATACAAATCTTGTGAAATGATCAATTAAGATATGGAGATAAGTACGCAGGCATAAGTGGGAGTTATAGGTGGGATGGGTGCGAGGTAGATAAAAATCGTGTTCCATTGAAATGTGAAGTGTTTATTAATATATACAGCTATTTACAATAAGTTTTATATTAATTACCTGAAATGTGAAACTCGAAATTTCAGGTCCTTTACATAGTTTTTAACAATGATATTAATCTATAAGTGATTTTATATAATATAAATAATAATTAAATTGTATATTAACAATTGTATTTAATTTGAGCGTTTTAAACTGTCTATCGCTTGACGTGTCAATC
The DNA here is from genome assembly GCA_024734495.1 of Forficula auricularia. Classification (NCBI taxonomy): domain Eukaryota; kingdom Metazoa; phylum Arthropoda; class Insecta; order Dermaptera; family Forficulidae; genus Forficula; species Forficula auricularia. The sequence goes on along the minus strand of JALMQS010000085.1, from coordinate 8,620,629 downwards.
TATTATGGCGATCGCTTGTCTTTGTCTTCCCCTTCCACTCGTCTTCATGTGTGGGTGTTTCGAACTTACACATTTATGTTTGAATCGAGATATTGAAGGGTTTGTGTTGGATTAAATTTATAAATATGGGTAACAGATATAATAGTAAAATAATGTTTTTGGGTTTTTAAGGGTGTCAAATTTATCATCCCAATAAGCATAATTAACATTATTTAAGAAATAATATATTTTTGATGGCTATGAATGTACTTACGTCACTTTCAATGCCAATGAAATGACGTTTTCAATTCTTAAGAAGCACAAGTCCATGTAATATCCAATATGTAACATGACGATTTCTCTTCGAGTAAAGAATTCCGGAGGTAAACTAGCCCCTCGTTCGGATCTCCGGGAAGGGCTACCCGAGGAGAGACCATCATAAAGGGAAAAATAAATAATGACTTTCTACGAGTCGGAGCGTGGAATGTTAAGACGCTAAGGGGAGACGATAAACTAGTGAATTTAAAGCGGGAAATGGATAGACACAAATTGGACATTATTGGGATTAGTGAAATGAGATATCCAGAAGAGGGAGATTTTTGGTTCGAAAACAGCCATAGAATCATTCACACGGGGGGCAGAATGGGAGGGCAGGAGTGGGCATTATTATGAATAAAAAAATAGGGCAAAGGGTAAAGAATTATCTACAGGTAAGCGAAAGGATTGTTATGATTACAGTGGATTCGAAACCGAAAGATACTGTGATAATTCAGGTATACATGCCTACTACATCATATGAGGACCAAGATATAGAAGAAATGTACGAACAAATTGAAAACCTGATGAAGCGCGTTAAAGGGGATGAAAATTTAATAATTATGGGGGATTGGAATGCAAGAGTAGGAAAAGGCAAAGAAGGAAAAGTGGTGGGCGAACACGGTCTAGGAAATAGGAATGAAAGGGGCGAAAGATTAATTGAATTTTGCAGTAAGCACAGTCTAGTAGTAGCAAACACACTCTTCCAACACCATCCAAGAAGGATCTACACGTGGAAAATGCCGTTAGACAAGGGAGATTTCAAATAGATTACATATTAGTCAGACAAAGATTCAGAAATCAATTAAAGGACTGCAAAAGTTATCCTGGGGCTGATATATCTAGTGATCACAATCTAATTGCGATGAAATGCCAACTAAAATTTAAAAAACTAATAAAAAAGGGGCGGTCGCGAAAAAACTGGGATATATCTAAATTAAAAAATAAGGAAACCCAAAAACTCTTCGAAAACGTAATGAATAAGAAACTGGAAGAAAAAACACACACAAATAATAAAGAAGATGAAATCGAACAAGAATGGAATGACATGAAATCAAGCCTGACCGAAACAGCCAACGAAGTCCTTCAATCAAAGAAAAACGAAATTAAAAAGCCATGGGTAACAGACGAAATACTGCAACTGATTGACGAACGAAGAAAATTTAAGAACAGAAAAGACGAAGAAGGGAAAGAAACATATAAAAAATTAAGATGGAAAGTTATAAGAGAATGTAGAAAAGCAAAAGAAAAAATGATTCAAGAAAAATGTAAAGAAGTCAACGAAAATCTAGTATTGGGAAAAGTTGATGTAGCCTATAGGGCAATAAAAAGAAATTTTCAAGAAGACAAGCCAAAAAGCAAGAACATAAGAGATAAAGGAGGCCACATTATTCTAAACGAAAACGAACAGGCAAATAGATGGAAGGAACACCTAGAAGAACTCTATGGAGAAGAAAAAACAATGAACCCAATAGAAGAAGAAGAATCTGTGGACGAAAACGAATTAGGAGACCCCATACTCAGGTCAGAATTCGAGACAGCTTTGAAGGAACTAAAAAATAATAGAGCACCCGGAATAGACAATATACAAGCTGAAATCCTAAAGAACTCTGGAGAAAAGGCACTTGACAAACTTTTTGAACTAATTAGCAAAATCTATAAATTGGGAATCATCCCAAAAGATTTCGAAAAAAACAAAATAGTCACACTTCCCAAAAAGACAGGCGCGGATAAATGTGAAAATTTCAGGACCATTAGCCTAACCTCACATGCCTCCAAAATCCTAACCAAAATAATCCAAAGAAGAATAGAACAAAGAGTTGAAGAAAATCTGGGGGAAGACCAGTTCGGCTTTAGAAGAAACAGAGGCACCCGAGAAGCAATTCTCTCTCTTAGACTAATAATAGAAAGGGCTTTTATCAGGGAAGAATCTGTCTACATCGGATTCATAGACCTAGAAAAAGCATTCGATAACGTCAATTGGGAAATTATGTTTAAAATATTAAAACAGGCGGGAATAAAATTCAGAGAGAGAAGACTAATCTACAATCTATATCAAAACCAGACGGCAATTATAAATATTGGTGATGAACACAGAGAAGCCAAAATAAAAAAAGGTGTAAGACAAGGATGTGTGCTGTCACCCATGATTTTCAACTTATACATAGAAGAAGCGATTAAAGAATTCAAAGACAAAATTGATACAGGTATAGAAATCCAAGGTCAAAAGATCGCTATGTTAAGATTTGCCGATGACATTGCCCTTCTAGGAAGCAATAAAAAAGAATTAGAGGACGCCTTGAATGGAATTAACCAAATCCTAATAGAAGAAATCAAAATGAAAATAAACAAGAATAAAACCAAGGTCCTAGTATGTACAAAAAAAGAACAAACGAGACAGGAATGCATCAAAATTAACCAAGAAAACCTAGAAGGAGTTAAGGAATTCCGCTACCTAGGAAGTAAAATAACATGGGATGGGAGGAGCAAAAACGAAATTAAATCAAGAATTGCCCAAGCAAAAATGGGGTTTAATTCAAAACAAAAACTACTATGCTCCTCCTCAATCAGCTTAGCAAACAGGAAGTTGCTATTGAAGACATATGTATGGAGCATAGCCATGTACGGGTGTGAAACCTGGACAATTGGAAAAGCGGAGAGAAAGAGATTGGAGGCTTTCGAAATGTGGTGCTACAGAAGAATGATGAATATCAAATGGATGGATAAAATTACAAATGAAGAAGTTCTTGGAAAAATCGGAGAAAGAAGAACCTTGTGGAAGAGTCTGAAGAAGAGAAGAGGTCAGATGATGGGGCACACACTGAGACATGGGGGACTGCTTAGGGATATCTTGGAGGGGGAGGTGGGAAAGAAAAGGGGAAGGGGAAGACCCAGATTAGAATATTTCAACCAAATAATTGGGGATATGGGATGCCAGACATTTAGAGAGGTTAAACAGCTGGCGGAGGACAGAGTCGAGTGGAGACGGATTGTTGCATCAAACCAGTCTTAGGACTGTATACTCAATGATGATGACAAGTCCATAGGAAAAGTAAATTTCCCTTGAAATAAAAATAAATGTATACACTTTTTAACCGACTTCAAAAAAGGAGGAGGTTCTCTATTCGACTGATTTTTTTTTTGTGCCTATGTTACCTCATATCTCCGCCAATTGTCAACCGATTTTGAAAATTTTTTTTGCATTGGGTCCAATTTAGCTTCCGATTGGTCCCATTTTTTTCGATTTTTTTTCATAGGTATTAGACCTTTTTTATTAGGTTTGTTTAGACCTAAACTCTTTGTTTATGAACCGATTTCGATGGTTCTTTTTTTATCCGAAAGGGGGTGTCTTAGGGATGGTGTCATATTAATTTGGTCAAGTTCTGATGATATGATCACTATTAATAACATCACTAAAAGAGAAAAATAAAAATTTTTAAGAAAAAAATAAAAACCGACTTCAAAAAATTAAATGCAACAAATAAAATACACTAAAAGGTATAAAATAATTATTAACTTATTTAGTTACAACTAAACGACGAAATATTAACACGAAATTACTTTTTGAATTCGGTACCAAATAAACTATACCTATAAGCGAGCATATCCTCCAAACGTACTAAGTAAGATCCGTCGAGTGCGATTCATAAAAGGTATATGTTTGGCACCAACTTCAAAAAGTAATTTCATGTTAATATTTCGTCGTTTAGTTGTAACTAAATAAGATAATAATTATTTTATATCTTTTAGTGTATTTTATTTGTTGCATTTAATTTTTTGAAGTATTTTTTTTTTTCTTAAAAATTTTTATGTTATAAAGTCAAAAAAATATTCAACTTTTATTCTTTGTTAAATAATTTTTACATTAAAATTAATATTATTTTATTAATTATTATTAACTCTTCTTCAGTTTGTGTTTGCGGAAGGGATTTAACTATGGGGTGCAGGTGGTATATAATGTAACAAATTTAAGAAAACTGTGGGGAGTCGGGTAGCTCAGTCAGCTAACGCACTGGCTACGCTTCGGCATCGATCGATTATGACGATGTTGAAGTGAAGGTCCGGGGTACGATCCTAGCTGGCAAATAAAAATTTCTGCCGGCTGAAAACTCGGCTCCCTCACTAATCCTACTAACACTCTACTTATGTGCTGTCTAAATGGGCTTTGTTCCCGGTGACATTAAATAAATAAAAAAAAAAAGAAAAGAAAACTGTAGAAACAAGTAAAAAATACTCAGCAAGTGAAACAACACTGTCCATGACTCTGGTTTTCAACGCAGAATGCGCTTCTTTCTTTGGACAGGCGCTGTTCTGTTGCTTTAGTCGGAGAGACCATGACCCATTTTTCATGAAGTGTTTGATTCAAGTAGATATTTCTCCTAGAAGTATTAATAGCATAGATGAGTAGGGAATCGGCTGTTTTCTTGATCTACTTGGGTAATGCTGCTACTGCGCATAGGAGAAAGTTGTAAAGACATGTTCGCCAAAAAAAGTTTTTGATTCAAAATCAAAAAATACCATTCGACAGTTGATTTTAAATTAAAAATTAACTAAGCCAGACACAATAGTATTTGTTGGATTTTGAATCAAACACTTTTTTATTGGCGAACATTTTTTTACAACTTCTCTTATGCGCAGTAGCAGCAGTACCCAGGTAGATCAAGAAAATAGCCGATTCCCTACTCATCTATGCTATTAATAGCTCTAGGTGAAATATCTACTTGAATCAAACACTTCATGAAAAATGGATCATGGGCTCTTGGACTATTTATAACAAATTCATTGCACATTGACAATTCAACTGCTACTTTGATAATTAAAGATAAAGCTGGGATCTCATACAATTTTATTGCATATTTTCCATATCCATTTGAAACTCTCACAATGGGACTTATGCCACTTTCAAAATAAACTTTTTCATTATTTCATAAACCAGCAAATTTTAATGTTACAAAATCTTAATGATTTTAAATATATAGGGTGTTTTTTTTAGAGGTATAGAACTTCGAATTGAAATAAAACACAAGAAAATCGTTTTAATGTCCATCAATTTGGCTTTATTGGAAGGATAATTTTATGCCATTAATGTTTAAATATGATTTCGGGCATGTGGCCGCCGCGGCTGGCTCGAATAAATCCAATTCTACAGGTCCAATTTTCAACCACTTTTTCGAGCATATGGGGCCGTATGTTGGCAATAACGCCACGAATGTTGGCTTCCAAGTCCCCTAACGTTTCTGGTTTGTTGGCGTAGACGAGCGACTTCACATATCCCCAAAGAAAATAATCCAATGGTGTCAAATCACACGATCTTGGTGGCCAATTGACAGGTCCATTCCGCGAAATTATGCGCTCATCGAATGTGACGTGCGCTGTGTGGCATGTAGCGCCGTCTTGTTGGAACCACAACTCATCCACATTCATGCCATCCAATTCGGGAACAAAATAGTCGGTTATCATGGCTCTATACCGGTCTCCATTAACGGTAACTGACTCTCCAGCATTATTTCGGAAGAAGTATGGCCCAATGACTCCACCAGCCCATAGAGCACACCAAACAGTCAGTTTTTGTGGATGTAATGGCGTCTCAAGGGTCTCATGTGGATTCTCTTCACTCCAAATGCGGCAATTTTGCTTGTTGACGTAGCCAACATTCGTGGCGTTATTGCCAACATACGGCCCCATATGCTCGAAAAAGTGGTTGAAAATTGGACCTGTAGAATTGGATTTATTCGAGCCAGCCGCGGCGGCCACATGCCCGAAATCATATTTAAACATTAATGGCATAAAATTATCCTTCCAATAAAGCCAAATTGATGGACATTAAAACGATTTTCTTGTGTTTTATTTCAATTCGAAGTTCTATACCTCTAAAAAAAACACCCAGTATTAGTAACAAGTTGCTTCAGAATGAAAAGATCATGTAAAAATGTAACTGTTAAGGTAGCTAACTCGATTTTTTGGAAAATGGACTTACGCCACTTTCAAAATAAACGGCTCAGATGAATATTGATATTTTAATAAACGTTTGAAAATTGATTTATATTTATTTATATAATCAAAACAATCAATTTTTTTTTTACAATGTGTGTGTGTTTATCTGTTTGAAGTGATCATACATAATTCAAACTTGAGGTTTGGTTTATGGCTAGGTGTCATAGTGCATTTTTATGAGTCGTCAACATGGCACATTTCGAAGCATATAATATTGGTATATGCGACCCTCGTGAAAATTTTATTAAATAATTTGGCCCTTATAAGCAGGCCAATTGCGAGTCAGACCGCATACCAAAGGTTTCATATAATATATTCCACCCTCTCCAAGCATAAAATCTGCCCCTGTCTCAATTCTGCAGCAAGGAAGATTGGCCACTTATTCAGGTCTAAGCGATTTTTCACGCCACTACATCTTCTCACCATCTACAAGGCCCAAATCCGCCCCCGTCTCGAATACGGCTCTCATCTATGGAGAGGATCCTATAAATATTCTCTTGCTACCCTGGATGCAATTCAGAAACGAGGCTAATTGACGATTCTACCCTCACCGACTCGCTAGCTCATCGAAGAAATGTCTCTGCGCTTTTCCTTTTCTATAGATACTATCATGGCATGTGCTCTGACGAGATAAAATCAATAATTCCCCCAAAGCATGCTTTGCGCTTAGCACGCGTTTTGCCGACTTCCAATTCTCTTTCGCAGTCAAATTAGAAAAGTGCCGGACCACTTCATTCGCCAATACGTTTGTCCCCATGACTTCAAGGAACTGGAACTCTCTCCCAGCCTCCATCTTTCCCCCAGCACTTATATTCTTCAAACCTTCAAAACCCGAGTGCACAAACACCTACGGCTCCACCTTCTCGCCTAACCAACTTTCTCTTTTCTTCGGTAATGCAAGGGTCCTTCGAGATCCATAGGGGCTACATCTTTACTGGTGCGCCCTTTCTAGCATTCGATTGCATTTAAAAAAAAAATTCGGTTCGTATCTGTGGAGAGGGGCTTCCAAGCATTCTCTTGACCCCCCCTTGATGCGATTTACAAATAAGCTGTCAGACTACTAGACGACCCACCCTTATTGTCTTCCTCGACTCGTTGGCCCATCGAAAAAGTGCTTTCCATATTTTATAGATACTATCACGGCATGTGCCCCGATGATTTAAAATCGATAATTTCGACAATTACGTGATTTTCCCTCTCCCTGCAACTTTTTGTGATTAAATTGGAAAAGTACCGAATCACTTCATTCACTAGTTTATATATATACTAGTATATATGTATTTGTTTATATATATATATTAGTATATATGTATTTGTCCCTATGACTTCAAGAAACTGGTCTCTCTCCCGGCTTCCATCTATCCCGACACTTACAACCTTCAAACTTTCAAAATTTGGATACACAAACACCTACGCCTCCACCACTTCACTTGATCACTTTCTCTTTGCCTTTAGTAATGCAAGGGTCTTTAGGGGCTGCATCTTCTTGGTGGTACATCGCCTCTTCTTGCATTCGATTAAATAAAAAAAATGAAAGATGAAAATAGAGTAGTACTGAATTGGCCCATTGCTTGATAATTATAAAAATTTTATAATTAAGTAGCAAGAAATAGTTAAAAAGAGTTTTTTTTTAAAATACTTTTAAATCATTTTATTTTACAATTATCTAATGTCTGTTTTTTATACTGAGTGTATAACATATGTATTAGGTTTTCATAAATTTATAAATTAATATATATTTTAAACAGTATTTCAGAACATGGAATCACTTCAGCAATAATAAATGGGACTGGAGATTGGATCGCTCTAGCTTCTCCTAGTCTCGGCCAACTTCTCGTTTGGGAATGGCAGAGTGAAACGTATATGTTAAAGCAGCAAGGACATGTTAATAACATGAGCTGCTTATCCTATTCTCCCGATGGCCAATATATTGTTACTGGAGGTGACGATGGAAAGGTAATGTAACAATTGTCTAATGGAATAATATACTCGTATCAATGTTAGTTGTCAACCTGGGCAGTCTCATTGGTTGTGTTGTTGTGTAATAAATTCCCGCGTATTTTTGCTTATAAGATTTATTGGAGAAATCAATAACAACAAATTAATCAATAATATATTGTCGCTTCGCCAAAAATCTGGTGTTGAAGAAATGGCTGAGCCATTTTTTGAGGTTTTTGACGTCTGTTCTAAAGCTGCTGCGTGCAAACTTGACTTTCTCTTCAGGTCCAAGCACTTTTTTAAGCCCAGTTCCGTATTTCTAAATAGGCCAAGTAGGCTGCAGCCTAGAGCGACAAATTTTCAGGGGCGGCATTTGGCAATTTATTCAAAAGTTAAAATGAAGTATTTCAGACGTTAATAATATTTTCCGTACTAATTTAGGAATACATGTTACTTAAAAATATGTTTTAGTCCTTCTAGATAGCCTACTTTCTAAAATAACATTTAAGTAGGATGCAGCCTAGAGCGACAAATTTTCAGGGGCGACACTTTGGCAATTTATTCAAAAGTTAAAATGAAGTATTTCAGACGTTAATAATATTTTCCGTACGAATTTAAGAATACATGTTACTTAAAAATATGTTTTAGTCCTTCTAGATAGCCTACTTTCTAAAATAACATTTATTATATAAACCATTAAAATTGTAATTTTATTTAAACTAAGTTAACTTTATGTTTGAAAAAGATGAAAACACCAATGAACTCCTATCCTTTTGTTGTATAAAACAAATGTATTAAGCAAATATAAACTATAGAGACTTTAGCCTATAGGCGGCATACTCTTAAATCCAGCCCTGTTTAAGCTCAACAACTTCTTAATAAAGCCCTGCCTCGAATATGGCTCGCATCTGTTGAGAGGTGACTCCAAGCATTCTATTGTCACCCTGGATGCAATTCAGAAGAAACCTACCTCGCATCTTGCTCAAGTTGTATTATTATATTAAAATGTTTCACCTAGGACCAACACCTAATTCCTTAAAAGTTATCAATTCAGAAGAGAGCAATTAAACTAATACGAGTCTCGGCCATATCCCACCCATAACTGTTTTCGCTCTTTCTCTGTACTATAAATACTACCATGGTGACTTTTAAGGAGTTATGGACCTAAGCCTAAACCAAAATTATTTGATCTTTAACAATGAGTACTATAAACAACAAAAAGGTCCCCTCGTGGGTAGTCCACTTAGTCCTTTGCTTTCAGAAATCTATATGTCCCACTTAGAACAAAGCATTCTTAACCCAACCAACCATTATTTCAAAGACATTGTGTTCTGGCGTAGATATGTGGATGATATTTTTGTCATATGCTCCGGTACTATAAGACAAATTAATCCATTCCAAAAATATCTTAATAATCTCCATGAAAATATACAATTTACTTCTGAAATTGGTACAAATAATACTCTCGCTTTCCTGGACCTTCAAATAACTATTTCGCATCAAAAATTACACTACGAAATAGAAAACCCACTTTCACGGACACTGCCATTCTCTTCTCATTTAATCACCCCATTAATACTAAATTTGCAGCTTTCTATTCAATGATTCATAGACTCCTCAGTATACCTATGAATACTACAAATTTCAATAAAGAACTTAACATCATTCAGAATATTGCCCTGAATAATGGTTATAATATTTCGACTATTAACAAAATTTATATTAAAATCAAACTTAAATTCACTATTTCACACTTACACACTCATTACAATCTGGAACTGAACAAATATATAGAAGAATACCCTTCATTTCTAATCATCTGACATCTCCATTAGCTTATACTCTTAGATCATATGGAATCACTCCTGCTTTATACAACAACAACAATTTAGGCTCCCAATTAATTAACAATAAAATAGACAAAATTAATAAATTAGACAAATCAGGAGTGTATAAATTAACTTGTCACGATTGTGATGCTTTTTATATAGGGCAGACAGGCCCCTCATTCAAAATTCGTTACTCTGAGCGTGTAAGAGCTCTTAATCGTCTCAATAGATCCGATAACATTAATTTAGGTTCGACCTCAGCCTTCGCAATTCACTTACATGAATCCAATCATTCAAACTCTAATAATAACCCTATCCCCATTCATTTCGAAAGAAAAGGCCTTAAATTGGATCTCTTAGAATCTACGGAAATTAAAATAGCCCTCTCAAATAATTCAAATGTTTTAAATAACCAATTAGAAGTGCATAAAAATACAATTATTGATTATATATTATAATAAATTAACTAAAAATTCCTTCTATTGTTCACACATTGAATATATTAGGGTAATTGTACCCTCTCAGGTACTTTTCCAGTTGTTCCCTTTCTGGTACTTTCCCATTCCTTCTTATAATAGCAGGTATAGTTTCCCTTCAGCTAGTTAAAAACTCAATTTTTCCATTTGTTGAAAATAATAATTCTTAGAACACCTTCTCCTCTTCCCCCTACTTTCCCCCCACCACATACATAAAAAAAATAAAACATTGTTATTAGTAAAATTATTTTTCCAATTTATAATCAGTTTTCTTTGACTCCTGATGATGGGCTCACCCCCGAAATATATCGAATTCAAAATTCAATTTTGTTTTATTTCTTTTTTTGTGAAACCTACCTCGCATCTTGCTCAAGTTTTATTATTATACTACCATGGTGTTTGTTCTGACAAATTAAAGTCAACAATCCCTCCTAAAGCCTTATTTTTTTAGAAACCTCTCAGACTCCGACCCAGCCCATTTATTCCTCTTCCTTATTCCTCTTCCTCTTCTTTTCACGATGGTTGAAATTTTCAGTCTATTTCTTTTTCTTTCTTTTTATAGTTTTTATTTGTATTATAAATGAAAAATAATATTCAAAAATATAAATTTAACTTACATGGAACATGTTTTTAGGTGAAACTATGGAACACAACAAGTGGATTTTGTTTTGTCACTTTTACTGAGCATACTTCAGGAGTGGCTGCTGTGAAATTTTCTCAGAATCGAAAATTTGTTGTGTCTGCTTCTCTTGATGGAACAGTCCGAGCTTTTGATTTAGCAAGGTAAAACTTATTTTTTTTTTATACACGTTCAAAAAGGTCACTTTCCAGAAAATTTTATAAATAAATAAATGGAATTAATAATTAGTTAATCTTATTTGAAGATAATATTGATTCGTATGTTTAAGATAGTTGTTTCGCGACAATACTAGCAAAAAGTTAATGCTAGAGTATATAGAACAGACAATAAGGATTCATAATTCTTAAGCCCAAAACTTTTTGGTGTTTATGTACTGATTCTAGCCAATCCCGTGCTCATTTGACAAATCTGGCACCATTGTAAGAGATTGAATATTTTTATATTAAAATGACAGATAAAATACATTTTAAAGGTCGATTTATTTCTATAAAAATCGTTTTGTTATTTTTTAACAAATGTAATCAACGCCTACATTACACCTTATGAAAATTATAATTTTGAAAAAATCTAGGGCATTCGCGCTTTATACATCTTTTGCTGGTTAAATAAATACGCTGTTGCCAAATTGTTTTTAGTGTAAATTTTTTTTTATACATTTTTCATTATTTATTCATTATTATCTCAGAAACTGTGTTGTAACTATGAATTAAAATGGTCTTAAAATATGTATTAGTTATTGTTTAATGTTGGTTTAGTTTTTTATAAAAATGGTAAGAAGGGTTTCTTAATTATAATTAAATATGTATGTAAATTTTCCGATATCCCGTATAGTGCAATGTATAAGAGTCTGAAAAACTCTATTTTTGAAATTTAATATCTCCGAAACTTTATTCTTCATAAATTTCGTTTTGCCACCAATCGATGCAGAAGTATTTAAATAATAATCTATCTAAATTTCAAAAAAATCCTAAGAAAACCCATTTGGCAGAACAACTACCTTAATTTTAATTTATTGTCTCTCCACTTATGCACTCATCTCGACTACGAATAGCCATAGAAGACTGCATTTCCAACAGTGTGTCTTAAAATCTAGTTTATGTTCTAATGTCCGTTTGGGGCTTCCAGACCTAGTTCAGTACGCATTATCTAGGCATTTATTATTGTATAATTATATTTGTTTTATAATTCATAATAAATAAAATTAAAATTTTCTTGTTAATTGTTAGCTTTTTTTAGGTATATTTTTCATATACCTTGAAAAAAGCTAACAAGTAATATTCTTCATTTTATTAAATTAAAATTTAAAATTTTCTTTAGATCAAATTTTTTTATTTGGCCAACTTCTGACATATTATACTTACTCTAAAGGTGCAAGAGAATCATCCGCTCTGATAATGCATTCGATATAAAAATAACGCATAGTAAAACTGGTAAAAAATTAAATTGTTGGATTATTATTAATAATAAAATTAAGTTCAAGAAAAACAAAACCCATTATACTCTAAAGGTCCGGAGTTTAGGGGGCGGCTCAGCGAAAAAAAAACATGGCCGAAATGTTTTAAATTTTTATTAAAATGTAACCACAAAGAAGAAATGAAAAACTCCCATTTTTTGTTTAATTATAGGTCTTGGCATTTAATACTATTGGGATGCACCCACCTTGTCTCAGATTAGAAAGTCTATAATGCTGACAGTATATACCATATAGTGTCTAAGAGGGTCAACCATCTCAAAGCAAACCACACCAGATGTTTCTTAACTTTTGTGATCTTTTGGAAACCTGGATCTGTTGTTTTGAAAATAACAAGGCCGATGAAATTTATTTAATTAATGTTTAATGTAAATCGTTAATAAAATGTTATTTACATGGCATGATCAAATAGCTCTATATAAATTATCTAGGTAATGTTTTTTTTGGCTAAATACGTCAGTTCTAATCTCAGACGTCTATCTTGTATCTCGTTTGAATTGAATGGGGGAGCATAAGGGAATCCAAAAAAAATCCTATATAACTTGACCAAATTAATATGGGACCACCCCTAAGGTATCCCCTTTCCAATAAAAAAAGAATCATCGAAATCGGTCCACGTGGCAAAAAGTTCTCGCTGAACATACATAAAATAAATAAATAAATAATTAGTTAGGTATCTTGACTCCAAGATAGTGGAGCTATACTGATCCTAACTCAGAAAGAATCATTAAAATCGGTTCATAAACAAAGAAGTTATGCCTGAACAAACATAACAAAATAGGTCCAATACCAATGAAATTTATATTTTTACCAATCGGAAACTAGACTGAACCCAATGCAAAAAAAATCGTCAAAATCGGTTCACAATTGGCGAAGATATCACACAACATAGACAAAAAAAAATTCAGTCGAATTGAGAACCTCCTCCTTTTTTAAAGTCGGTTAAAAATGGGCATTAAACCGATAGTAGACGGTGACCAATATAATTTTCATTTTGTATAACCAGCCAATATTTTTTTTTTAGATATCGTAATTTCCGGACTTTAACAGCATCAAGGCCGGTTCAATTCTCCTGTCTTGACATTGATTCTGGTTCGGACTTTGTTGCTGCTGGAAGTCAAGATATGTTCGAAGTTTATCTTTGGTCTATAAAAATTGGAAGACTTGTTGCTGTAAGATTTGATTCCAATTCTATAATTAAACATAATTTAGATTTAAAAAATACATATTAACTATATCAAATATTATTAAATTATAGGTTTTAGAAGGTCACGAAGCGCCAGTATCTAGCGTAGCTTTCAGTCCTGCCTTAGGAAGTACTGCTTTAGCAAGTATCAGTTGGGATGGAACTTTACGCCTTTGGGATGCTATTGCGCAGGATAATTCTCGTGAATCTATTAAATTAACATCCGAAGGTTGTACTTTATTATTTTCTCAATTATTATTATTAAATTATATAAATAAAAAAATGATTTTTAATGATTTTTTTAAATCTTAGGTATGTGCGTGGCTTACCGGCCTGATGGTAGACAAGTCGCAGTGGCTACTTTGGATGCTCAGATTACAATATTTGATTCGGACACAGGTGAACAGGTTGGCTCTATTGAAGGTAGAAGGGACATGCATGTTGGACGTTCTGATCAAGATCTCATTACAGCAGCTAAGAGCAGAGAAGCTAAGTAAGTGGAATAAAACCAAAACTTAAGATTAAACTCTCCTTGATCCGAACTTTACTGTCCAAAGAGAAATTTCTTTTCAGCGCTCAGAGGTTCACTGAAGGAAGCATGTAATATTTTCCTTCCTCTCTCTTTTTCAGTGCTCGTTGTGTTGAGAAAATATTTTTATTCTTTCCATCATTAATAGAACAGAGTATGTAGTATTTTGATTATGGAAAGAATAAAAATATTTTCTCAACACCTTCGAGCACTGAAAAATGAGACAGGAAGAAAATACAACATGCTTCCTTCATTGACCCTTTGAACCGTGAAGAGAGAGGGAAGATCATCCGAAACGTCGCTTTTAAAAGCTGTAAACAGAAAAACTTCCAATAAATAATACTCTTTTATTGGAAATATTATTTTTAATAAGAAATTTAAAAAGCTTCTGGATATGTTAATTTTTTAAGAGAATGAATGAAATTCAATTGCTTCTTTCCAGTAATTTTTATTTTTACAAGTGGTTTATCCAAATATTTCGAGAGCACTGCCGCATCTCTTCCTCGGTGGAAAACTGCAGGAAAATAACAGCGAGTTAGTGGGTTCATAGGGCATTAATTAAAAAAATTAAGCTGACGTGTTCTGATGTGGCCATCCACTTGACTTTACCATACAACCTGAGGTCCCAATGATTATGTATACAAAATTTGGTTGAGTTTGGTACAAGAACCTATATTTTCATTTTTTGATCCTACACCCTCCCCCATTTTGGGCGGTTAGTTTTTGCATTTTTAGACTTCTGGGGTCCCACTGATTATGTATACAAAATTTGGTTGAGTTTGGTACAAGGGCAGATATTTTCATTTTTTGACCCTATACTCCCCCCCTCCATTTTGGGCGGTTAGTTTTTGCATTTTTAGACTTCTGGGGTCCCACTGATTATGTATACAAAATTTGGTTGAGTTTGGTACAAGAGCCTAGATTTTCATTTTTTGACCATACACCCCCCCTTTGGGCGGTTAGTTTTTGCATTTTTAGACTTCTGGGTCCCACTGATTATGTATACAAAATTTGGTTGAGTTTGATATAAGGGCCTAGATTTTTAATTTTTAATCCCCCCTCCACCCCCCTTAATTTTGGGTCGATATGCACCAAAATCTAATCAGCTCTTAATCTCAATGGACCAAAACTACTTGTGAAATTTGGTTTCGATATTCACACTAGTTTTTGAGCTAGCTCGTCCACAAAAATTTGGTAACGCACAGTCTAACTAACTAACTACCAGACAACCAGACAGACTAACAGACATTTTGACAAAACAATTATTATCTCGAAAAATATAATTTTTTCGATGTTCACTTATAAAGCTTAGCTTTTTTGTAGAGCGAAATGCCATGGTTTCACTCAATTTTTTTAATCAAAATAGTTTCAGCCGTTTTTGAGATATTTCGAAAAAAAGAAGGAAAAAAAAACATTTTTTTCATGCACGATTACAATACTTAACCATACCCTGTATGGTAAAGTAAAAATATATTTATTTATTTTTGGAATGCCTCCCATTAAACCCTTAGTTATAAATCTACCAGTCCGTCTCCTAACCACACTTTTATTATAAAAATAACTCTAATATTACTCATGTGAATGACTTGTGAAAACAAGTTAACTATCATATTCATTCTTCTCTTGCTGTTTTGTTGATGTCCGTCCTAATATTTAACCGAGTTTACTAAAAAGAATATGACTATCGTTACCTCCTCGTACAAGACTCCTTAAATGAAGCTTTTCGAAACCCATAATAATGATAGTGGCTTAGCATCTTTAATAAATTCGCACTCTTATAGTGGTATATACCACATATAATTAATTTTTCATCCGTCTAGAATCTAGATGACAGTGTAAAATATGACTGCTGAACGTTTTACATTTTCGAAATTATTCACAATTTAAAATTCCTGTTTCTATTGGAACACATTATTTTACTCTTCAGAAAATTTTGGATGATCTAATCGTTTGTTGCCAAAAATTCTACATATATATCTCAACTTAAAAAATTTCACTCAAGTTATAGAAAATTAAAATAAAATAAATAAGATAAATTAAGTTGATATATATATATATATATATATATATATATATATATATATATATATATATATATATATATATATATGTAGGATTTTTGGCTCTAGGATTAAGCCAACTGCCCAGAATGCAAGTTTGACACTCTGGTTCTACTCCTGAGGGGGAAACCTTCGGACATGTAAAATAAATATATCTTCTAAAATCCAAGATTAAAATTAGACTTAATTTCTTCTTGTTCTAGATTTTATTTTACGTATTTCACACATTTCTGTGAAACACCACAAAAATTCCTTTAATTTTATTTTACATAATGTTCCAACACTCCACTCTCTTAGTTTAAGTTAATTTCTTAATTAATTAAATATCAAAATAAATTTAAAGTTTAAAATAATGGATTTTTAATAACCTTGTCTTTATGTGAATTTAATTTTTAGGTCATGGACACATATCGCTTATTCGGCTGATGGCACTTGTCTCCTTGCTGGAGGTCAAGCATCTAACGTTTGTCTTTATAATTTAGAAGAAATGATACTTTTAAAAAATTTCACAATCACACAAAATTATTCTTTAGATGGCCTTGAAGTGAGTATATATTTTTATCTTTACTTATATAGTATTCTGCAGACTGAGCGTTGATCAGTAATTTGTTTGTGTTGACTGAAAGCGGTATATTAATATTATTTTTAATTAAATTAAATTAGGGAACGAAGAAAATATTTTTATATTATAGACAAAAGGATCAGCCGGGATTCGAACCCGGGATCTTCGCATATGCGCTGCGACGCCTTTATAAGAACCTTAACTCTTATCCTCTCGGCCACTGATGGCCTATGAATTCTAATGTCTATGAATTTGGAATTTCATTTTTATTTAATCTTTTAATTTCTTCCTCGTTCATTTTTCCCAGCTCTGTAGTTGGCTTGACTAATTAAACTATCGCGATCGAGTGGGAGGCGTTTGGATATAACTATTTTTAATTTTAAATTCCGGAAAAAGGGACGATTTCTATTTGCAGTCAAGATTAATAAAATTGAAATAAAAGCTAATATCAAAGTTATTATAAGGCTTATTAAGTTATTGATAGGGTTGTTCAGGATAAGGGTATGGAACTCGGTGAGTTAGAAATAGAATTAAAAGGGCGTGAAGGTCTTCTCATAGCGACAGGTAATGACCAAAATATTAAATAAAAAAAAAAATTAATTTTAAATAAGATGATAACGTGACCAATCGCTTTATTGATGAGTTTAAAACAGCTCGTCAAGTATCACAATTAAGCGTTCCGACCCGGACCTCTAAGCATGGGCTACGATTCGTGAGTAAGTAGACCGCTCTGTTCAGAAGAGGATTTTGGTCTCATCCGAAAAATGAAGACTGTCACTATTTGGCAACCAGCTGATTTAGCATAGCATAAAACCAGTGAACATGCTTGCTTCTTTGGTAAGCTTAATAGTCTAAGATCCCGAATTAGTTCGACTTTCACCTATCGAGTTTCCTACTGAAATTAATATGTTGATAATATAATGTATTAATAAACAAAACTTGATAGTGTTGACATCCAATTTCCCTGCATAGCTATTTTTAATAAAAAATTAAAGTTATTAATTTTATTACATAAATGTAGTTATCGAGTTTCCGGATAAATATATTACCAATCGAGAGTAAAAAATGTATATAAAATGCCAAATTTGGGTCGCCATATTTTTTCCCTGTAAAGTCCAGGTAGACAGGGTATCAACAGGTAACTTCGAATGAGTATTTTGTACTTATAGAGTTTCCTTTATTGTTAAATATGAAAATGTAGATAATTAAAAAATAAAAATAAAAATAAATAAATCTAATAAATAAGATAAAATAGCTATGCAGGGAAATTGAATGTCGACCCTATCAAGTTTTGTTTATTAATACATTATATTATCAAAATATTAATTTCATTAGGAGGCTCGATAGGTGAAGGTCGACCCAAGTCGGGATCTTGTACTATAAACACTTCGCCAGGTTACTCGAGCCAATCAATCAGTTCGCTGTCCATATGTATTGGATTCGATCCATCCAGCTCGCTAGACAAATCAATCCACTGTGTCTGCTGTGTATGTGTTGGATCTGCCTAACTCGCTGGCCGAAATATCTCTGATGTGCGCTCTTGCTATTTTTATGTTAGTGTTTTGGGGGAAATTACTCACTAACATAATATCTCAATCATAACATATTAGCGACATTATCATATTATAAAATATTTATTTATTAAGTCCTTCGAATTAATTAATTAATCGTTCAAATTAATCAAATGCAGAAATCGTCGCTCCACAAGTACCCTCAAATGACTATTTTAAAGGTGGATTTGACCAACTCTTTTAGACCTATTGCAATTTATTTATTTGTCTACGTTTCGGACCCAAACGGTCATCATCAATGCCCTAATGGATTTTTTAAATATTTTTTTTTGCTGACATCTAGAAAAATTTAGTAAATAAAATAAAAAATTCAGACCTTTATGACTGTTCCTGTGTAACTTAAACTTGTATTGTCTAATGTTTTTTAAATATATATTTTTTTAGGAATATGTGAATAGAAGAAACGTTACTAAATGGGGAAATTTAGCAGGAGTTGAACCAAGAGAAGAAGCTCAAAATAGCATTAGTTCTCTTAAATTACCTGGTACCAAGAAAAAGGATATCGCGTCTCGATCGTTTAAGCCCGAAGTGAGAGTTTTCAATCTTCAATTTTCTCCATCTGGTAAGTAAAATTAGATACACAATCATTATATTTAAAACTTTGATATTTTTTATAATAAATTTCTGATTTAGATTTATTTTGAAATCTAATTAAATGTTAACTTTTTTATAGGGGAATGCTGGGCCGCAGCAACCACTGAAGGATTATTAATTTTTTCATTAGGTGTTGATTTTATTTTTGATCCATTTCAACTGGAAATGGGTATTACTCCACAATCTACTCGACAATCTCTAAAAGAACGTCAATATTCCAGAGGTATTCAGATTTTCAAAAGAAATTAATCTATTACTATACATCTATTTGTTATATTATATTAAAATTTAGTTTTTAAAAAAAGTTTTAAAAAATGTTATAAAGATCTTTTCTCCATATTTACTAGTTTATATTTTATTATTTTACAGCACTTATGATGGCTCTTCGATTAAATGACAAGGCTATTTTAACGGAAGTCATAGAAAATATTCCTCCAGATAATAGTAAGTTAAACTTTATATATACATATAGCTTTCTTATTATATATGTATTTAATGAGCAATTCTTGTATATACAATTATATATATATATATATATATATATATATATATATATTTCTATAGAATCAGTATCTCGAAAACGGCTGTAACGATTTCGATGAAAATCACAGTTTAGGGGGCATTGGCGTGGTTAGGGAGTTTTCCTAGAGGGGGGGGGGGGCAGCTGATTAGCCATCTCAAGGTTTCATTAGAAATTAACTAAATTTTTAGTAGAATTGACAAATTATGGAAGTAACGATATAATTTAATGAGAAACACATAAGTGATGCCCCGTAATACAGGAATTTTGATTTTTCTAATGGGAGGAATGAGTTTTGTAGGGGGGCATTGCACCCCTTGCCCATCCCCTTACTACCCCCATGGGGGGTTTGGGGTTTCAGCTCACTAATTCGATCTGACACTGTCTCATTTTCGGAGAACTTTAATTTGATTCTTTTTTTTTCTTGATTAAAGTAATTATTCTCAAAATTAAATTAGGTTGGAGTTGGTGGTGTTTCACAAGGAGTGAAACACCACCAACTCCAACCTAATTTAATTTTAACAATGTTTCACTATAAACCAACACCGCGTTCCCTAAATTTTATTAATTATTCTCAGTTGTGTGTATCATTAAGAATATATAATTAAATTTTTCGCAATAGTGCGCTCTTAAATAATAACACCCGGTATATTAGTATAAAATAATATTATTTAATAAATATTGGATTATGTTTATACCAATATTAAAATTATATTAATTTGTGCAAATTGAAAATTTTCATATTTTATCAAAAAATAAAAATAATTTAAACATATAATTTCTTTATTTTTAAAATTAAATTATTATAATCATTTTTTGTTTTGTATTTTTTTTAGTTGAACTAACCTGTGCTAATTTACCAGAACCATATGTCGAACGAGTTTTGCGATTTTTGGCTGAAGCAGTTCAAACTTCCCGTCACCTAGAATTTTATCTTATCTGGAGCGAGAAAATGTTAACATGCCATGGACCCAAATTACGAACCTCTCGACAAGCCACTTTAAACCCTGTACTTATCGCCCTTCAAAGAGCTCATACCACAAGAATTCAACAACTTTCAAAAATGTAAGTTTATTCTTCCCAACCTATACTAATAAATATGAATTTAAATGCAATAAAGTTCTAATTAAATATCATATTACAATTAAATCAATCGACTTTTATCAAAAACTAGCTGTGAGGCCCGCCGAAGGCGGGCCTCTATGTTAGCTCAGGGGTTTCGCCCCTGGACCCCCTCGCGACTTGTTTATTGATGTTTTATTAGTACTGTTATTCTAGAATAAAGTCTTGAATAGATATAATTGAAGATTCTATTTTACTGGCCCGTAATTTTAAAATTTAAATGAAAAACAACAAAAGATGATACAAATATAATATTTTTTTATTAAAATTGACCTTGTCCAAAGGAACATTTGGTCACCAAAAATTTGTCAAAATGTATAAAAAACGATAGATAGATAGATAGATGATTATAGATTTGGTTTTCAAAACAATACAATAACAGTTGATATTGAATTCTATAAAGAAAATAAACATACAAAATTTGAATGTATATTGTTCTATTATGATTGTTGCTAAATTTGCTGGGGGGGGTGGCGCAAAAATATTTCATGCTTGTAGTAAAATTTTTCTTAGTCCGGACCTGTTATACCTTAAACTTATATGTATACTATATACCTATACATGTATATTGTTCTATTATGATTGTTGCTAAATTTGCTGGGGGGGGGGCGCAAAATTATTTCATGCTTGTAGTAAAAATTTTTCTTAGTCCGGCCCTGTTTATACCTTAAACTTATATGTATACTACTCGTATATACCTATACATGTATATTGTTCTATTATGATTGTTGCTAAATTTGCTGGGGGGGGGGGGGGCGCAAAAATATTTCATGCTTGTAGTAAAATTTTCTCTTAGCCCGGCCCTGTTTATACCTTTAACTTATATGTATATATATATAGTTATACATTTATAACGTGTGTCATTTTTTTATGAGTAATCTCTATAAATATTTTCAAACTTTAAAAAAAAGAAAATGAAAAAAAAATGCTAACTTCCTTTGTGAAGAGGGGTTCTTTGTTTGTCGGCCTGACCATTTAAACCTTTTTCATTATTTCACGACCCTTTTAGAGCTTTGAATAAAATTTATGGCCTTTGAGTAAAATTGAAAAATGAAATTAATTTTAAATTGATGAAACTATATCATCATCATCCTATAGACTGTGATAAATATGTGTTCAAAATTTCATCTCAATCGGATAAACGGTGTCGAAGTTCATTGGAAAGAACCAACACAGATTGATTTTTATATATATAGATAGTAGATAGATAGATTAGAAAAAACTTATTTCGAAAACATACAAGTTTATTTATTAATATTACATGCTTCTATTATTTAACTTGCTCTGTCAGTCCTTCTGCACGTCTTGATAGAATCTTATATTCGAATTTTGACTTATTTCTCCGCTCAAACGGAAATTGTCCTGCAGGGGATCGAGTTTGAAAAGGGGGACAGAATAATTCCGAGAGAGTTCTCTAGCCATGATGCAGGATCGATACCATGTCCCGTAACCTTCTGTTGCCACTTGCCACACTACACTACCAAATTTTGTAACACATATAGGTGAAAAGATTTAGTTTGCCGAAAGTAGCAGAGTTGTTGATTCACAAGGAGAACTAAATCAGATTGTCCTCTGCTGATGCAAATAAACATATTCTTCTTCAACGTCGTAATCCTCTTTACAGAGGAGTCGTGACCCTCAATTCTTCCATATTCTTAGGACCGGTTGTATGTCGCAAAGTAAATGCTTTTTATTTACAACTAACAAAGGGTAGATGGTAAATGGAGGGACTGGAATGGCCAATCAGATGACAGACACTTTCAGCATTTACTTTGCGACATACAACCGGCCCTAAGAGCCCTAGTCTTCCCAATTGCAGCCCGCCAGAGTGGTCTGTTTCTGGCCATCACATTGCTAAAGGTGCCGTTGCACCATGTAGCTTAATACCAAGTTGGGCCTTAATTTGTTCCGCCTATCTTGCTGGGGTTCTGCCTCTTCTTCTTTTGCCTTCCACCTTGCCCTGGGCGATGATTCCTTCCAAGTCTGAATTTGAGCGGGTGAGATGGCCGAAGTACTTGATCACTCTCTCGAGTACCACCCCAGAGAGACGCCGGTCCGCGTGGACTTCCTTTATAATTGACTTATTCGGTGAGGCGTCCACGGGATTCTCAACATTCTCCTCCAACACCACATTTCGAAAGCATCAATCCGATCGCGGTTGTTCTTTTTTAGGGTCCATGTTTCGGAGGCATAGAGTGGGCCAGGGAAAACGAGTGTCTTGACAATAATGACTTTTGTATTAGTTGTTATGTTTTTGTCCTGCCAGATCTTGGTCAGTCTGACAACCTCCCGAGTTGTAGACGTCGGTTAATGTTTCCAACAGATCCTCCTTCGTTGGTAATCATGGATCCCAAGTATTCGAAGTGGTCGACCACCTTATAACTAGCAAGTTGTTTAATGTCCGGCTTGTTGTTGTTTGCCCTGTCTACGATCATTAATTGGTCTTCTTGTTGAGAATGAGCCCATATTCTTTGTACACTGTTTCGAGTCGTTCCAAGAGTTGGATTATTTCTTACTCTGATGAGGCCAAGAAAGTTGTATCATCCGCATAAACATATACCTATATATATATATTATAATGAATATATATAATTTATTTTTTTAGAGATTATAGTTCGAAGGTTTGACCAGTCTTTTTAATTAGAAATATTCTATCTATTTCTCTTGGATTGAAATACCCCATTGGATGTAAGTGAATTCGTTTTTTTTTAATAGTAAGCTGATCACTTCACAAACTGCATCCGTTTACTATTACAACAAAACGAAACATCTAATTGGATATTTGAACCCATGAAAAATAACAAAAGAGTGTTTCTAATTAAAAAGACTGATGATTAAGGTGAAACCGATGGCTGACCACGATTTGAATTAGGTGTACACGTCTTTGGAATTATGTGGAATTATTTTGGAATTCATTAGATAATGCCCCTTGGTCTATTGACTTCTACTTGGAAATGAAAGTGGAAGTAGGTGTACACTATATTAGGTCGCGGTTCACCCTCGGGTGAAACCTTCGAAACTATAGTCTCTAATAAATAATATATATTTTATATTTATTCTCATCAAGCAGAAGACAACCCATTTGATTTCTTATTATGAATAAACAGCATAATTGTGTTACTTGCTGTCTCACTAGATCTCTCTCAAAATGTTATGCCATTTTTTTTCTAACTCTTTCCCATTTTTCGACCATATGCGGAAATAACACTCAACTATAAGTACTTTTTCCTTCGTCGAGAGAACCTATTTCTAATTAATGCATAAAAAACTTCCTTTCCAGTACTGAAAACACTTACAACTATGCCTCTTCGACAAACGCAGATGCACATTCGAGATTAGGGAATTTACTACTGTAGTACTATATATTAAGAAATTAAGAAAGAAAAAAAAACTTTAACGTCGTTACAAAATTCACTAAAAAGTAGAAAGTAATTTTTTCTCAAGTTCTCTAAAAATTTGTTTGCTCACATGGCAAAAAATAAAAGCATGGGCGATTATTATAATTAAATTAAAGTTAAAAGCGCCCACACTTGAGTCCGAGGGGTGATCCGCGATTGAAGGTAGGTGTACACCTCTTTGGAAGTTTTTTTGGAAGTACTTGGAAACATTTGGAAGTGCTTGGAAATATTTGAAAGTACTTGGAAATATTTAGAAGCACTTGGGAATATTTGGAAGTACTCGGAAATATTTGGAAGTACAAGTGGAAGTAGGTGTACAGCATATTAGGTCGCGGTTCACCCTCGCTTGAGTCATAGGAGTAAGCATATTTTGCCAGTAATAAAAAAAATATTTTTTGCTTTTTAGTACCTTTTGAAATAAAAGTGTGTTTTTTTTAAAACTCACATATGTATTGTATATGTTATATGTACTTATATTAGGAGTGTTCAAAATGAAAAGGTACGAAACGACACTGTGGTATAATTGAAGTCTTTATTCAAAATAATCAACAGAGGCCTGAGCACAACTAACTATCCCACTGTTTAACGAGCCGAAAGATTCCGTGTTCCCAGAATTCCTGTGGCTGTCTCAAGAGCCACTGTGTCCTTCAGTTCGTCGTCCGAGTTGAACCGCTTTCAAATGGAAGTTTTTTTAGTGGACTAAACAGATGGAAGTCGCAGGGCGACATGTCCGGGATGTAGGGCCGATTCTCAAGCTGCTCTCACTTGAACTTGGCTTGTTTTCTTCATGGACTGGCTCTTGTCACAGCTACTTAAATTCTGGGAACAGGGAATCCTTCGGCTCGTTAAATAGTTGGATAGTTGTGCTCAGACCTCTTGGATTACTTTTGAAGAAAGACTTCAATTATAACCACAGAGTCGTTTCGTACCTTTTTATTTGAACACTAATATATATACTATGCATCTAACTGTCAAAATATGAGAAAGTTTTTTTTCTTGTTTAATTTATAAGTAACGTGTATTTTCTGCTTGATGAAAATAAAAATACATTTATATATTTTTGGCTCTGTACTTAGTACCTTCGCGAAGATACTGAGTAATGAAAATAACTGTATATAAAATTTTAATACTTTTCAATAAATTATTTAGAACGACATTTCAGATCAATATTCTAAATAAATCTCTGCCATATTATTATAATTTTGTATGTAATGCTTCATGTAACGCTTCTATGTAATGCTTGATGGAAATGTAGCACAAGGATAATGAAATATACCAATTCTGAATAAAACATTACAGCGTCTCTTACTCTTGAAAAACCAAAAAAAAAAAAACGACGATTCTGTAGTATCTGCCCTCCTTTTTTATGTTTTAAAATATTCTATTGATATTAATTGGCAAACACTAGTTAAGTAAAAGCCCTATGAAAATTACGTTCTAATAAATTGTTTCATTGAGAATTGGTGGTTTTCATTATCCTTGAGCGGCCTTTCCATCAATTCACCATTGGATTCTAGTCTATCTCTATAGAAATACTTCTGATATATTTTTATTCTTTACATTAAAGAATTGAGAAAAATAATTTGATTTAATGTTAAATTTATTTTTAGCTGTGATTTTAACAAATACACAATTGAATATATCAAAATAAGAGCATTGGCAGAGGACGCCATTAAAGCAGAGAAACAAGAGGAAGCTTCTGATAATGAAGATATTACACAGGAAGATTATGAAATGATGTTTTTACCTCTTGAAACAGGTATTTATCATATTTAAACAAAAATAAAATATTTAAACTCATATACCTCAGAATGTGTGGTGTTTGAATATTTAAACGAGTCATAGTCAGTTTAGTACAATTTTTATCATAATAAAATAAATAAAATATTTTATTTATTATATTTTTAGTTTGATTTTCTTCTATTTAGGAAGACAAATAATTTTATTATAAGGGTAAATCATATTCTTATTAATTAATTTTTTAAATAACCATTCAATTTAAAATCCTAAACGTTTGATTTAATTCTCTATAACATACTCACTTCTCAATTATATTTATTTTAAAATTGATCGACCTCGCTAGAGTAAAAACTTAAATAAAATAAAAAAAATTAAACTAAAATGATAAAATTAATTTTTTTGCAACGAAATTTTCTCTGGAGAGAGACGGACTGGTAGAAATTTTAATTGAAAGTAATGGAAGACAGCCAGAGGTAGTGAGGAAAGAAAAAATTAACACATATAAATAAGGTGTAATTTATTGGAATCCTTCCTCCTTTCCTTTCAAACCGACGTTTCGGAGGATTTTCCCTCCTTCTTCAGGGTTTCAAAGGGTCAATGAATGAAACAAATAAAATGTTTCCTTCTTCTCTCCACAGTAGTGTTCAAAAACTTTCTTCATTTTTAACAAAAGGCATAGAAAGACAAAATTTTTTTTCCTTCTTTTCTTAATTAGAAAGCCATTTAGCCATCTAATTAAGAAAAGAAGGAAAAAAAATTGTCTTTCTATGCCTTTTGTTAAAAATGAAGAAAGTTTTTGAACACTACTGTGGAGAGAAGAAGGAAACATTTTATTTGTTTCATTCATTGACCCTTTGAAACCCTGACGAAGGAGGGAAAAATCCTCCGAAACGTCGGTTTGAAAGGAAAGGAGGAAGGTTTCCAATAAATTACACCTTATTTTATACGTGTTAATTTTTTCTTTCCTCACTACCTCTGGGCTGCCTTCCATTACTTTCAATTAAGATAAAATTAATGATTTTCTTACTTTAAATTTCATAATTACCCTTAAGAAAAATTAAAATATATGTAGTAGATTTTTAGAGATTCTTTCATAGATTAAAAGCAAACCGTGAAAGGGGTGGTCTTAGAAATTTCAGATTATTCAGAGATTGGATTAGTGTCTAGGTAAATTTGTGTTTTGAACTTGTAAAAATTAGGCAAATTCTTTCTAAATTTCTTTCTAAATAGACTGCTTATGGAAGAGGATTTTTAAATCAGAATTTAATATTAATTAATTTAATGAAATAATTTCATAAAAAATTCTCCAAATTAGATTAAGATTTTTATTGATATCCATATAATATAATAAATAAAATTTTACATTTTTTTAGTGTATAATATTTAATTTATTTTGTTGAATTATTTAAACTCTCGAAGCTTTATAGAGTAAAATAGGCCAATACGTGATGAGAAATAATAGAAATAAAATTGGAAAAATTGAACGTGATTTTCTATCAATTTCATGCCATAAAATTCTTTCAATTCCTGTTTTTCTCTCTATCCAGGAAAGTCTAATTAAACGTCGATCACGAAGCCGTGCTAAACTACTCCGTCGCCTCGTCGTAGTCCCTGCTGGATTTGATGACAATGTTGTCGTGGTTGTTGTAGTCGAAGATGAAGCTGATGCCTTGACCGTAAGATCTTTCCATCCTCCTAAATATAACTTTCGATCCGAAGGTTGAATTCGCTAATGAACAAAATATTCAATCAATTTTATATTTATTAAATGTATATTTTTTTTTATTTAAAATAACAATGTTTTATATAGAAAATGATGTATTATATAGAAAATGATGTATTATATATAATAAAATTTTTTTATTTTTAAATGTTTTTTTTCTAATTAAGCCTTTTCTTATTTTCTTTTATTATAAAACATTTTTACTTAGAGAAAGTGGTGTAGGTTTTAGGTGAAATATGATATTAATTAATAACGTAAAGGGTGTGTAGTTTCACAGTGAATGAAATAAAACTCAAAGAGGTTTATACAAACTCAATATATTTCGGATTATTAGTCCATCAGGAGTTTACAGGTTTTTAAGGTTTTTAACCTGTAAACTCCTGATGATGGACTAATAATCCGAAATATATTGAGTTTGTATAAACCTCTTTGAGTTTTATTTCATTCACATGAAACTTCACACCCTTTTACTTTATTAATTATTATAAAACAGTTCTAGCTGAATATCACTAGTATCTATTTAATGTTCATTCTTTATGTAATTACATAAAAAAATCTATTATAAAATATATATAATAATAATATTTAAAGCATATTATCAAAGAGAAGTTTCAGCTAAAAACACCTAGATTGCACATTTTTAATATTTTTAATGAGAAAATCTAATCATCATTAAAAATGCAATCTAGATGGTTTTAGCCGAAAGTTAATTTAACAACCTAACCAAATATTTGAGATCTGTGTTAGATTTTTTTACAACTTAAGGAATATTCAGGTGTTAAAATTGAGCTGAATCTATTGAGAAGGGTCTTTCTCACAAACGAATTGAGGAATGGGTTTGTTAGTTTTTTTCCAAATAAAATAAATAAATTTATTCCTCAACCCTCTTAGAGGCAAAAGTACTCGGTGGCTAGGTCAACTAATCATCAATACAAATTTAATTAAAACAAATTAACTAGCATCAATACAAATATAATGATAACTTATAACGTTATAACAAATTATTAAATAATAAACAGGTACAAAAAAAATATAGAAATATATGCTCATTAACAAATAACATGACCATTTGACCATAGATTTCCATTAAAAGACAAAAAGTAATTATAAAATTCCGTGCAAAAACCCGAAACCATGAGCAAACGAAGCATTAGCCATCCCGGCATTTGCCATAAGTTGTTAAGGAAACCTGGTCAAAACCTAATTAAGGATGGTATGACATCTCTCTACCTCATCAAATCTCTGCTTTCGAGGACTAAATAAAATTGTGTATAACTCTAGGACATTAGGACTTGACAAAATTTATAATTGACTTATTAATCATAGGGGACAGAGGACTATAATCCCAAGTACTAATAGACAGACTGTTCCACAAATCAATTCCAGATCCTACAAATGAATGCAAACCTACATTTTTCCAAGAATCTTGTCTTATGAATCTTTTTCCTATCATCTGACCTACCTAAATAACTTTGTTCCTGAAATCTATTCGTTATTTCCTCCCAACTCTTCAAATTGTGTTAAATGAATAAAAATCCATCAATTTATCAAATGAGACTTTGGGGAGAATATTTGATTAAGTATTATATATTAAAAAAAAGGTTAAGGACAGAAAAGTTCATACAATGGACCAACCACAGCATTGAGCTCAAGAGGCCTAATTTAGTTTTAATTTTGTCTTGTTTGATTAGCATCCAGTTTGATTAGACTTTCGAGATGTATTAGAATTAGACTATTAGTGACCAGCTATTTGATAGATAAATGAAAATGATTCATTCAGGTATTAATAAACATTTCTTCCTGACTTTCGACATGTATTAGCCTATAAGTGACGGGCTATTTGAAAAGATAAATGAAAATGATACATTGAGGTATTAATAATCGTTTCTTGCCATTGTATTTAAAGAATTGAATCAATTATCGATAAAATAAAACAATCAAGAATTTATTTTAAAAATTCGAATAGTTTTTGATGTTGGACCTGAATAGAGAGCCAAGTTCTTTCACAAATGAAAAAATTCAAGAAG